>OVAU01003052.1:0-11567 GCA_900406315.1 Biscutella laevigata subsp. laevigata
ATCTGCAAGGAAAGAAAAGAGATTAGAAAAAACAAAAGGGACTCAGAGAAATACATTCAATCGGAGAGCTAACTGCCGAGAAGAAGAAGGTGAAGAGTTAGTATAAACGCCACGTGTCCGGCCAGGAATGCACCCCGTTCTAACTTTATATATAGGACTAGGAGAATACCCGCGCATTACGCGGGTTTTTATTTATTTATTTATTTGTTTTTATTTAATATTTAAATTATAGGTTTACCTAATATAAAACCATAGTTTTGTTTTATTTTCTTCAACTGAAATATATGTGGCACAGAGTTAACAAAAAAAAAAAATAGTATGTGAGACATATTTGTTAGTCATGATCTGTTTCGACACTTGCAAGGATTATAAATGGGCTGCATAAACCTAGTTATATGCCAATCCATTTTATCTCACACCATTTGTAACCTATGATAGAAGATATACCCACAAACCTTTAAGTTCAATCTGGTCTATTTACGTGCTAGGGATAACCGCTTCCTTACCGCTCAAACTAAAGAACAGTTAACATAAAAGTATGAAATGCTACGAGTTGGTAGGCACATTATCAAAGAAAAACCAGAAAACTTAGAGTCGATCATAGCTTACTTGTGCTGAAAATGGAAGTTGGTAGTGACTAACTGCTCAGACATACATTCTTAATGTTGATTCCCTGTGCTACAACATATGTTGCTCCTAGCATTCCATTTTCGTAGCACGAATGATGTACATCACTTTGTGATGTCTCTGATCTTGTGTCTTTGTTTCTTTCTTGCTCTAACTTATCTTCACAAATAATGAAAATTTATGGAACTACCTGATGATTTCCTATCATGCCTTGGTGTGGCATTGTCCCCTGGAAACTGTGTTGTTGCTTTGGTATGATCTTCGCAGCAACCTGGGTTGTTGTGACCCTCAACTGTCACCTGTTTCAGAGTTAGAAAACTAAGACTTCACTTGAAATATCGCAGGTCCGCACTCTTAAATCCGATGTATTGCCATTAAGAAATGTTTCCGTGTCTTGAGCGTCTCAAAACTTGCCTGACTGTTCCTTTTTGCCTTCATGTCGAGAAAGCTGCTGCAAAATTCATATGGAAGGGTGCACACCAATCTTGTTAGTTAGAATATTCTTCAGAGACGATAGCCGAAGCTATTCTGGATTTCTCCAAGAGTGAATTTGCATATTGGGAATCTAATTTTCTCTGGTCGTTGAAAGAATTCAATAATTTAACAATCAATGCCAGAGTTTGTTGAATTGTTGTTAACCAAATGGCTCTTTGTGTCATACCTTGGTTTCATGTTGATATCCCTATGGATTCATGGAAGACCTTGTGCCAAAGTTCTCCAAACGGTTCTCTGCCGTTACTTCCAAGACTGTTGGACATTCTCAATGGAATCTCCAGGCGTCTGATGCTATCAGATCTCTAAACCCATGAAATCAACAGAAAATTGCAAAGTCATAAGACAAAGAATGAGGAATAAATTGATTAGTGGCTCAAACTGCTTGAGGAAAGTTTGGTCTCATCTTGATGGGCTCAGTTGCAACATCGTGTTGAGAGAAACCATGATATTGTATTGTCCATGATCAGCTCAAAATTCTTTCTTTAGATGTAAATCTAGTTTATCAAGGTATCTTCTTCCCTTTGTTAAATACGTACTACAATGCTTAATATTCATATCTCTTACATTTGTAACTTATAGTGATGAAAAAAAAAAAACATTTGTAACTTATCACAATCAAGTAATAGCTCTGAAACTGCGTTAGTGGAAAAGAGATGTCCTTATTGCAAGGCACCGGTCCAATTCCACTCACCAGATGAAGCCTTTTGCCGATCTCTGCACCAAAACGAGAAGATGAGCAGACACAAAGAGAGATGTGGCGATAAGTACACAAACTTGAGAGGTGGTGTGTCTCAATGCATGTATGTTCATTGTCTGCTTTATAGTTCTGCAAATGCTGCAACCGATTAACTTTAGAACTCCCTTCAGATAAATTAAATGCAGAGAAGATTAATTGATTTTTGGAAGATTTAACAAAAAAATAAACGAGGAAGGTAAAAGGTGAATCGATTGGTAACAAAGAACAAAAGATTTAAGTATTTACGATGAAAGATTTTTAATTGAATTTTTTATAATAATTTTAAATATATATAGGGTGCCACGTGTGAGATAGAGAGGGCACCCCCCTTCCCCCATTATTATATAGATTCATATTCATTTTTATAAATATAAATTTAAAATCATTAAAAATTACGTGAGATGTCATTGGCTAAAATCAATTTAAAGAACTAAATAAAAATATTCATTAAAGGTAAAATTAAAAATATATATAAAATTTAAATTAAGAATTGGAGATTTTCTTAAAATATATAAAATATATTTTAAATGAATATAAATACAAATTTACTATACAAAATTTCTTAAGATAATCTTAACAAAAAATGTAACAAAAAGCGTGATTATCTTAATCTCCGTAATAATTCTTAAAATAACTACTATTTTCAATATAATCCATTATATCTTTTTGAATATAAGATATATTACCTGATTATCTATTTTAAAATAAATGTGATTATCTTAATTTTATTAGAAGTATATTTATAAAAATAAATTAAAAATTAAAATATTATATCATATGCTATTATAAAATTAAATGAAATGACAGTATTTAAATTGTCATTAATGGTAAAAATATGAAGATAATTCAAGAGTCCAACATCTTTACTATAGGGTAAAATTACGACTGGATTTCAATATATATTCTTAAAGAAAATAAAGAGCTAATAAACAAACTTTTATAATTATTTAATGGGAAAAATGTCAAAAAAAAAAAAACCGATACCCAATCTCCTTCGCCGTGAACCGACAAGCAAACCTGAAAAAAGAAAAAAGCTATTAACAAATGGCTTCCCTCTCCCGACGCCGTGGAGGCCGCCGAAGAGGGAAAACTCAGACTGAAGGTGTTTAGTCTCACTCGGGCAAGAGAAGAAGATGAGAAACGAGAGGGTTCCAGAGAGCTCAACATTTATCCATTTAAAATTAAAATATTAAAACTGCAAAAATAATATATTGTAAAATTATAATTTTAAAAAATCCCTAAGAAATAATGCGGATAAAATTATTGTTAACAACATAATTAAATACTTACATGTGTTCCACGATTTGCAATTGTTAACGTATTAAAACATTTTTCAGTGAAATATCGAACTGTTTTGTTTAGACACTCGTTTATCTTTTCTCGTATATTTTGCTTTCATTTGTTTTTTCAATAAAAGACTAAAAAAAATGGTTTCATCTACACAATAAGAAAGTTACATCAGAGATGTGTAAAATTAAGAATTTAATCATATTAGACTTACAAAAAGCTACAATTAAGTTTAATATTAGATTTAACAAATATAATTTGTATAAGAAAAAGTTTGATAAACAACAATACATATATACCTGAATTTTGTGATTTCAGAGTAATATATGATACAGAGAATGTTGTTTATATATATCCACAAAATCATATATCATTTTCTCATTTTACTATGTGAAAAACATATGAGTATGAGTAATGCGTATATATAGTATTAACTTAGAACTCATCAATATTTTTCCCAAACAAATATAAATTCTCTTTTTATATCTACTAGGAGAGAACCCGTGTACTACGCAGGTATTTGTTTAATAAAAAATTATTTAATTTTCTTGAATAAAATATTTTTCATCTATCTAATAATGGCTTATCAGTATTTTCTCAGGTGTTATTTTATAAATATTATATTATGATCATACCAGTCTCGTATATTTTCTTCAGTTCCTATATTCATTTTGATTTAGAATTTTTATTTTCATCATTTTTATCTTTTAAATATATTTTTTTCTTATACACTTACATTTATATCTATATTTAATAATTTATTACCCACATTATGTATTTTTAATCTTCTATTATATATTATATCTTTCTAATTTTTTTCATCTATTGTGATTATTAACTAATATATTATCATATAAAAATAAAAAAATGACTTTTTGATTTGTACTAAGACATTTTAGTTTAAAATGATGAATGACATAGTTTTAAGAAGTAAATAAAATATATTTATCAGTCTAATACAATTTAATAGATAATGTCATATCATATGTATAATCAATAAAATCTATATCTTATTTTAATTTTTGAATTTTTATCTTATTTTAATTAGTTTTGAATATTTCTTTGTATATTCGTATTTATTATTCTAGCTTTTATTTTCATTTTTAATGATAAAACTTTATCAAATTTATAACTATATCATCTGAAAACATTCAATCGTATATAGAGTTTAAAATATGTATATATCTGTGTATAAAATACGTCGTTTTGATAAAAAATTAAATTAAGATAAAAGTATGAAAAGAGAGAATCGAACTAAGACCTCTTTAATTTGAGAACATATACTTTACCAAATGATCCAATAGATCTTTTGTTAGATTTCATATTACTATATAATATAATTATATTTACTGTAAATAAAATAAAATTAACTAATGAAAGGTGATGTGGCATAATATGGAGAGAGCAACTCTTCTATTATATATTAGATTATATTAAAACAGGGTTTATCTACTTAAAAAAATATAATGAACTCTTTCATTTAATGACTAGGCAAATTAAATAAATTATATATCATATAATATATATGATGAATTGAATTCGTAACAAACTATATCCATATTTAATTTCAAAATTTAAACTTTTAAATTAACATATATGATTATGATTAATATTAAATTAAAAAAATCAAATAATATTGTAACAACTCTTTAAAATTAAATCGTTTTCAAAAAATATCTCAACAACAAAATATTCTCTAAAAAATCCAACAATATCCTAATAACAAAATATTCTTTATTAAAATAATATTAATCATAACTATATTTTCACGTAGATCATATTAATATTCTGCATTAATCTAAATTATTTAATAATATCATTATTTAATACAAAATTACAATCTTCTAAGATTATATTAAATTTAAAGAAAATATTTTATTAACATTTATTTGATTTCAAATATTTAAATTAAAAATAATACAAATTTATAGTATGAAAACAAATCACCCCACACATGGTGCGGGAAAAATTCTTGTTTTACCTTTATATATTTCAAAACTTTTATATAGTTTCTCCATATTGAAATAAAAAATGAGATTATGAGTGCAACACGTTTGAGAACGAAATCCATGGACTAAGGATTAATGTTTTGGAAGGTCTTTTAAGAATATTCTCTTGTTATATTTACTATCAACACTCAAATATTTATACAAACTAAATATGTTTAGTATTAGCTTTGTTTTATAATTTTTTAACAATAATTCATAATATGTCAGGTTGAAAATTTTAATGATAGCATAGTGACCGTAATAACACAAATCAGTAGACTACATATCTTGATTAATTAGATATTTTTTTTTTGTTTTCACTGCTTCAAATTGTTCAAGTTTTATTTTTAGATTTCTCTATTAAAATATACATTAAGAAGAATTTGTTTAATCCTTTCAGTATACTTGACTTTTAAAAACGGAACTAGTGCCACTTTATAAAAAATATTATTAAACTTTAAATTTCGTAAATGTGATCTTGTTTTATTTTGAACATCGTTTCGATTTTAATTTAAATGTTTTAATAACAACATATTTTCTTTAAATTTGCATTAATTTTGTTTATACTAATTAGATTTCATATACATAAAGAAAATTTGTATATTTTGTAACAAACTATATATTTTGGTCCATTTGACTTTGAGATGAAAACAAAATACACTTTAATTTGTTTCATTGTATTTAATTGTTTGGTTTCACTACCTTTACTTTACTTTATTCTCTTTAAAAGAAAGAGATTTTCTTGTAGCTATTTATTAGTTTTCATACACCTCTAGAAGAAGAGTAAATTTCTCTTAAAGTAACGAGATTGTGTTGATGTCATGTAAAATATTTGTTAGTACACAATAATTGACTAATGTATATTTTTTTCTTATAAATTCATGTGGGTCAACCTAATAGTCTAAACTCTCTCAGATAAGAGAACAAGCAAAAATTTCTACAAAAATCAAAATTTCAACCTTATAATCAAACGGATAACCACTAACTAACGCCACTTATTGACTAATGTAGATATTAAACTACATTTTTCTGTAGACTATAACTCATTAAGTTGAAATGGTCAAATATGGTAGCGCCAATATATGAATGGAATTGAGAATGCAAACGAAACCAACGAACACCATCACATTTCCAAACTCGAACAATTTTTTTGCAAACAGAAACACAATTACAAATGCAAACATGCTATTGGCAATGCGCGCGCGCGCACACACATATATATATATATATATATATTCCCAACTTGAGACCGAGTTTGATAGTATTATAAGCTAAGTCATTTAAAATGTTGAACAAAAAATAAAAAGATTAGTTCAATATTTTTATTATTTATCATAATTATTATTTATCATAATAACTAAGAACACGCTTATATAATTTGAAAGTAAAGTTATATTCCACAATTATCTCCTCCTGGTCCACCATAGGTGAACAACTGTTTTTTTCCTCTTTTTAAGTCATAACATTCTTTACTGTCTAATAGTATCTCCAACTTAGATTGATCAACTTTCTTGAATTCATCTGAACTACTAGAATCTTTTGTGAGCATGTTTTTAACTCGTGCTGCATCCATATCCTCTCCCGTTGGTCGATGACCATTACCCATTGTTGGGCTTACGCCAGAAGGTGAAGACCCGACTGCTCCTCCAACTCCAACCATTTTCACACCATTATCTATCAAATCAAATAGTTCTTTTGGCCAATAACCTTGACCTATATATGGTGTCTTTTGCATTGAATCTATTACCCACCAATTTCCTGTGGATCCTTTCATTACAAAAAATGTATGATACTAACTTTTAAGAAAACACAAGATATCATACTAAAATTAGTATTTTGTAATTTAATGTATTTAAAAAAATAGAATAGATACTAAATTACCCGATCAAGAGTTAGATCAATGTTCCTTAGTTTTCCAGGAATTGAAGGTAAAGGTTCAGATATGGAGTTTGATTTTGACGTTTGCACAAAACCACATATTGAATTATAACACATTTCTCCATTAGCACCCTGTCATTAGTTAATCATTTCTACTTATCAATATAATTCATATAATAACTCATAATTTAAAATTTACATTGTACTTTAAAAGGAGTAAACATACAATTGAAAAATACAATTACACTTTAAATTATAACATTAAAGATAAACATATAAGACCAAAAATAACTAGACAAATGAAAATACTTCCGATAAATGTAATATTTAACTTTTAGATGAAACAAAAGGTAAGTGACCAAAAAGATTAAAGTAGAGTGAATGTATCAATACATGTACCTTGAAAAATCCAAAACTCCATGTCCGTCCATCACCATATAAATTTTCATTTATCTGTGAGGCAAATCAAATTGTTTTTGAAGTCATTATATGAAATAGGGACATTTATATCTAATTTCTTTGAAAATTTCATAAACATTAAACTTACCATCCAACCAGTTTGGATATAATTATCTTTGTTGTAGATTCGACTGCCGGCAAATATATGACCATATGAAATTTGACATCTAGTAATGTTTAAGTCATGTACACTTAGCAAAGCTGCTATACCATGATAAAGACCTTGGTAAAGACTAGGAGATTGCAATCTAACTCCGGCAAACTTCAAATTTTAAAGTTTTCAATAAGCTTCAAATTATTGTAATAGACAAAATCGTAGTACAATCAAAACCAGAATACAATTAATTCTTACATGTGTTCCACGACTTTCAACTGTTAGTGGATTGAAATGTTTTTCAGCGAAATATTGAGCATTCGCTACATACTCTTTTGTGTTCCTTAATATAGGAACTGTTCCGTTTGGACACGCGATTATCTTTTTGTACATTTTACTTTCAAATTGTTTTCTCGATTTAGGTATTGAAAAAGATGGTTTCATCTACACAAAAGATAATGCTACATCATAGTTGTACAAAGTTAAATGTAAAGTTAAGCATTTAATCATATGAGACTTACAAAAATCTACAATTAACTTTTATATGAGATTTAACAAATATACTTTGTGTAAAAAAATTTGATAAACAAAAAACCATACCTGAATTTTGTGGTTTATGAGTAATGGATGATTCAGCGATGGTTGTTTGTAAATATCCACACAATCATATATCATCTTCTCATTTAACTATGTGAAAAACATATGAGTATGAGTATTGCATGTATATAGTAGTGATGTAGAACTAATCAATGTGTTTTACCAAAAAATATAATTACTTTTTTCCTAATTTACCTTAATAGATTTTGAAACTTTTATAGTTTCTTCGGAATGAACTAAATAAAATGAGATTATGAATGCAACAAGTTTGAGAACAAAATCCATAGACTAAGGATGAATGTTTTGGAAGGTCTTCTAAAAATATTCTCTTGTTATATTTACTTTAAGACCCAACACACATATATTTATACAAACTAAAGACTAGCTTTACATTTACTTCTCGCTAAGTAGTTATATTTAGATTTTGTTTAAATGGTTTGAGATTTATTTTTAGTTTTCTCTAATCTAAGTTTATTTTTAATAATATTTTCAAAATAAGTGAATTTTAAATCATTTTTAAATTTACAAGGTATATCTTCATTTTCAATGTTAAATTTCCTTATTTTAATTCTTTTGACTAATTATATTTTGGAGTTTTATTTATTAATTTGATCGTTTTTAAATAGATGATAAATGACATTTTGTGTACAAAAAATACAATATATATTAATATATGTGTAAGAAACTAAAATATCTTTTAAATTCAGATAAAATGAGTAACTTTATTATTTCTTATTGGTATACATAACTAGTGCCACTTGTTTCTTTAAACAATTATTATATACTTTAGTTTTGTGTAGATCTAGTTTTTTCTGTTTTCTGCTTGTCATGTTTAATATTTTAGTTTAATTGTTTTAATATTACCAGATTTTCTTGATATTCACATTAACTTTGTTTATAGTAGTCATATTTAGTATAGATAGAAGATTCTCATTTAATTTGTAGTGTTCTATTTTATATTTTGTAAAATTCTGTATATATTGTTTTCTCATATTTTGGTGTTTTCTGTATGTTGATGAACAAGAATAAAGCCAACATCATTAATTGAATCAAGATTGGACCAAAATCTATAACATAAATCAAGAATGCAATTAGAATGCGAACGCCATTACAATCCCAAATTTGAACGGTACTGACAAATACAAACGCAATAATGAATGCAATCTTGTTGTCGTCATTTACATGTTGAATCATATAAATATAGTTTCACAAATTTCAGAAAAACTTGAGATTGTATTATTAAAAAAAAATAAATATTCTATCTCTAATAAAATTCTCTATCATATTTTTTATTTTAATATAGAACATTTTAGATTAGAACTTTTAATATACCTTTTTATTATAATACCCATAGCATTTCACTATTTTGACTACATAAGTAGAACATATTTATTCAATTTTGAAATAATGTTATATTCCAAAATTATTTTCTCGAGATCCACCATAAGTGAATAAGTGATGTTTCCCACTTTTTAAACCATAGCATTTTTCACTATCTAGTAGCTTCTCCAAGTTAGATATATCAATTTTCTTGAATTTTTTTTAAATTATTAAAATTTCTAATGAACATGTTTTTAACTCATGTTGCAGCCATGTCCACTTCAGTTAGTCGATGACCATTACCCATTAGTGGGCTTTTGCCTGAAGGAGAAGATTAGAGGATTCTTCCAACTCCAACCATTTTTGAACCATTATCCAATAAATCAAAAAATTATTTTGGTAAATAACCAATAGCTTCATATGGTGTGTTGTACATTACATTTGTTATCCGTACATAGATCCTTTACAAAAAATATAAAAATATACTAGTTCATAGAGAAAACATAAGATATCATATTAGAATTGATATATAGTAAGATGTATATAGTTATCAAAATTGAATAGAAAATGATTTACTTGTTCAATAGAAAGAGGAAGGTTCCTTAGTTTTACGGGAGCTACAAGTATTACATCTTGCATAAAACCAGGACATAATTTATTAATATTACATCTTGCTCCTTTAGCACCTTGTGATTACTTAGCCATATCATTTTAGTAACACTAGGACAGTATCCACGCGATGCATTCGATTATTTTTCTATTTTATATTTTTTTATTGCTTTACATAATATTTTATATTATTTAAATTGAATATTTATAACATATTTCAAATGTTCTAACCATTTTTTTATTTTGAAATGTTATTAAACCTTTCAGTAGTTATTTTTTTCTTCGTCTTCTATTTGTCTATTTTACTTTTTATAAATAGTCTACATACTTTTGTCGCACATATATTAAACAATTTTTTAAATTTGTTTATAGTTAGAAATAATATAGTTATTCAATACTAACCTATGTAATTTTTTACTTTGTTCCTCATATAAATCATATTACATTTGAAGTGTTTCTCTTTTTACCTATCCTATAAAATAATATAGTTTTCAAATCATATTAAGGCTTAGGGTCACGATCCATACAAGCTCGATGTAGGTAAAGTGAATATCGCTAGAACCTGATCAGTAAAATCACTTTAAAATGTAAAATTTGATTAATTCAAATCATAAAAATAGTTTTTATTCAATGTGAAAATGATATTTCATTTCTGGTAATATGAGATTCATAAATATTGACAAATTTTCAATTTTAAGGAGCTTAGAAAAATTTGATTAATTGTTCTCGATACACTTTAACATAGGAAATGATATTGGAAATGTAACATAAATACACTAATTTAATTTTTTTTTAATTTATTGCTGAAAATAAGCTTAATTTTGTCATAAATACATAAATGGTATAAGAATTATATTTTAATATTATTTTGTCTGAAAATTTCCTTACCTGGTCCACACAAATCAATAATTGGTGATACTATGATATCAAGGTTGTTGAGCACATATTATAAATGATAAGATGAAAAATTCTACATTTCAACTATCTTCGCAATATATTGATAACTATTTTAGCCTATAGTCGATCCACGAACTGAGATTTCTACAAGAGAAACTGATACAAGAGCAGCAGCTGGTTGTGAAATTGCTTTAGATGCCTCTAACTCAATACAATTATTGGAGGAAGAAGTAGAGTTGGAAAGATAATTTATCTCTGCCAGTCCTCGATCTCAATAGCGGTGAAATCCACTTAAACTTTATGATTTCTTACTCCACTTGGAAGACTGGTAGAATCAGAAACCCTGCAAAACAGTACTTTAGGACCTTAATAAGAGAGACGTCAAAAGCTTCCATAATCATAGAGACACAGAAAAAGTGAGACGTAAAATTACTTCATTTCAGAGGTCATGTTATGTTTCTTGCTTTGTTAGTGACATGCAGAGCAGTTCTAGAACGTCCATTTACATGATTAGCTCTAGTGTCTCATTTAAAAGATGCACGTCATCCATTACCTGCATTAGAATGTCAACAATGAGCTT
>OVAU01003053.1:0-11564 GCA_900406315.1 Biscutella laevigata subsp. laevigata
AGTGGTGGCCTAGGTCCCACTTTTTAAAAAAAAAAAAAAAAACTGGGATCTGTGGGACGGCTTATTACAAGTGGAAATCAACTCATTTGTCAAAAACAATACAGTCTACTTCTTTACTCAGTCTTGTCTTCATCCACTGAGTACTATTCCTTGAGCAAATTTCACATATTATAACTTTATGAGTGATTTATTATTAGACTTTGTGTTTCATGGACACTGGAAAGCATCTCGGGTGAAATGGGTGGAAGAGCTTCGATCATGGCTCCTTTTTATGACATGTGTACAGTGTTTGTCTTGTCTTGAAGTGAAAAGTGGACAATGAGAACAGCTTGGTTGTTGGATGTTGGTAGTATGGTACGCTTGGGGTGCAGTCACTAGTTTGGCAGCTAGAACTATAATCAGGAACAGTGACTCCAGTAATCACAAAACCGGGAAATCTGTTCGTCTGGAACCACTATTGGAGGGATCGTTGTGTCTGGGACTACTACAC
This sequence comes from Biscutella laevigata subsp. laevigata, assembly GCA_900406315.1. Classification (NCBI taxonomy): domain Eukaryota; kingdom Viridiplantae; phylum Streptophyta; class Magnoliopsida; order Brassicales; family Brassicaceae; genus Biscutella; species Biscutella laevigata. Next base: position 491 of record OVAU01003053.1, read on the forward strand.
TGGGTCCATCACTAGATCTATGTCCTATAGCATCCTTCGCCTGAATCACTACTTTGTCCAAGTCCTTCACCAAACCCGCTAATTGGAGCTCCAGTGACAGGACCGCAATTATGTTGCCAGAACCGGATCCTATTCCTTCCCCAATGCCAATATCTAAACCACCACCATAGCCAATTCTTTCTCTGAATCCACTGCCTCCACCACAGCCAATTCCTTCTCTGAATCCACTTCCTCTACTAGAGCCAATTCCTTCTCCAAAGCCACTGTCTGCATTGCCATAACCAATGTCTTAGCCAACGCCATTGCCATTTCCATATCCCCTACCTACACCATGCCCCCTATACTTACTGTATGGTCAGAATATTTCAGTTCGTTCACTGGCCATAGACTTCAGTTTCTGGACAGATTCACCAGACATGGTCTGCAGTACATGGTCAGGCTTGACTTTGTGCTCGACTTCTACATCGTACAACTTATGGTTGAGATCTAGCCGGGCAAGCTGCGTTCGAAAGTTGAACTGAAGAAGCATAGTAAGATGACGAACCCAAAGCGTTTGCCTTGGTGTCTCTGTGCCATTCTTTTCTATGTAACAAGTTGATACTCTCTGCATTTCGAATATAAAATCCCTCATGATTTGGAGAATACACATCCCTTAAAATTACCTCGCTGAAAATGCACATGAAAATTTGATTCACAAACACTTGCATGACAGGCCAAAAGCAAGAGACTTTTTTGATAACACAGTGTATTCTAGCAACTTCAAGTAACGAGAAGAAGGATGATTAGTCAACAATATATGGAACATTAAGGATGTGGATTGTTTTTTTCTCAATAGCATTCGCACATGTAGTTTTTGTATACATTCTTTTGTCTTTAATGATGGTTCTCAAGAACAACCCACATGCAAATGGTAATATGACAGAATGTTATCTTTATTGCTTTTTTGACTCAATTATGTAAACTCGGAACTTCTTGAACTTGAGAGAATCTATAAAGCAGTCTTCTTTTTAATGGTTATTATTTGCTTAAATTGGTACTTTTTTTCTTAAGCAAGTCTGGAGACGAAACCTTCACTCCTCGTCCGCGGAATACATCTTTGCTTTAGCAACTTTCCATATTCTAGTCTCCTCTTCTTCTCCATCTTCGTTCGATTCTACAAGTTTCGATCTTTCAAAACCGATGCTTAATTCCTGATTCTCTATATCCTCTATTTTTCCTCATTACGGTTCCTTCGCCTAAGACCTCCTTTCAACTACATCGATTTCGGTAAGCGAACTCTTTACACTCTCCGTTTTACTCTCTTTCTCTTCGCATTGCTGATTCCTGCTGTAAAGGGGCTTAGCTATGGCGTAATGTGGTCTCCAAATGAGTTCGGGTTGGCCTCTTTATGAAAGATTCTTTCTTTCTTCTTTTTTGCTTTATTCTGTTTNCAAGTACAAAAGTCGTGTTTGTTCTTCAGAGTTTTTTGTCTGCTTTGTCACTGTGGATCATTGTTTTGCTGCAGTTGTATTACATTACGAAGCGGAAGTAGATAATTGATTAGCTTGCGTCTAGGTAGTTGTTGTGATGCTCATTTAGTCGACGTTTCCATTTATCTACTTAGTTTGTAGAAATTATGCATATCAAGTGTTTGTTCGATCTGATTTCGAGTAGCGCATCTAGATTGTGCACCGAATCTATGTTAAAAGAATCAAAGACTGTTATTAGGAAGCTTTTTTTCTTGCTGCAGTCTCGAATGAGTTACATTTTGGTTGCAATATAGGGAACATTTTTCATTCAGCATTCTACATTTAGCATAGCTACTGTTATTAACCAAGTTATCGTTTTGCACTGTGAACTAGAAGGAGGAAATGTCTCTGATTGCAAGTTCTTCGCACGGTGATCCAGATTCAAGAAGCTTACAAGTGCTTCTCGAAGCTTTTGGTTCTCGTTTTACTCTTGATGACATAGCTGCTGTATACCGCCAAGCAAGCCGGAATGTGGATGTGGCTGGTGAGATTCTCTCCGCAATGACAGAAAAGACGCCTCAAAGTGACCAAGTCAAAAGGGAGGAAGCAACCTCAAAACCAACTCATGACTATGTTCCCAAGGAAATTCGGAGACAAGAGGCTAGCAAATCCAAAGTATGGAAGCCGAAAAAAAGTTCTACATCAGTTGGAACTGTTTCAAGTGTCATCGGTAAGGAGTATCTTAGAACCAGCACTTTAGCAAATCCTCCCCGGGAAGCAACTAAACCAATCAAGATAGACTCAAAGGATATTCAAGAAACGGAGATATCGAGTAACAAAAGGCCAGAAACTAAAGAGGCAAACCCAAGCAGGGGGTCAACTGATGTCCAAGAATTTATCTTAAAGATGCTCGGGGAAGGCTTTCAAGCTAGCCAAGATGTCATTCACCAGGTTCTTGGTAAGCGTCCCGCAGCTTTACATCTTATTCTTCTTTAAAGGTACTGTGACCTTAGCTGCTAAGATTAATCTGCTTTTCCCCGCAATTATCAGGCGTGTGCGGATTTGATGTGAAGAAGGTAAGCTGATGCCTTTATCTCTGAAAAGTACTGTAATTGTTTCTTTAACAGCGTTTTGCTTTCGCATATGCCTTCGTTATCTTTAAAAATTATAATAATATGTTTAACCTTTTCTTGGTTGAATTATATTATATTCTCCAATACCTTGAAGCTCATCAAGATGGCCACCAGCTTAGTTATGACATGTGGCCTTCACAGTTATTATCAATGTTACTTTGCCATTTATTTACAGTTATACCCTTGAGCACTATGAGAATCCTTTTTCTGTCTTGTTACGAATGATTACTAAAGTTTGAGGTAAAGCTTGACTTTTCCTACATACTATCTTCTCTAATTTTGAGCTCTTGATTGTTAATGGTATCTCTGTAGTATTTGAGACATGACTCTTGTGAGTCTTTCATAGATCCTGACTTTGGATCTTTGTGTTGCAACTTCTTATTTTGGCATCCAGACTATAATCTTCGTTATATTGCAGAGTACGGAGAAACTGCTAGACTTGTCTGATACCAAGAAGTATGCTGATGTTGGAATTTCCAATGAAGTTGTGAGCTTTTTTATGACTTTTAAGTTTGGTCCTTGTTATTGATCAGACTACTTTTGGTTCTGACTCTGGTGGTTTGTTCGCCTCTTCTTAAAGATGTTAAAAGTTGATCCTCAAGGGCAGGAATCTACGTCCAGCAACCAAGTGGAACTGCAAGAAATTTCTAAGAGGCATGCTTCTCTAGTCAATCTCTGTACCGAACACTTCTCTTGGTAATCCTTTCGATTTTTTTTCCACGTGTAATTGTTTTTTTGTAATGATGCAGTGATGCTCCAAGAACCTTAACAGGTGCGGGCATGCGTGGTCTTGAAAAGGAGGTTTTAGAAGCTTTGTTCACATGTGCGGAAAGATACGAGGACGAGCCAAAAAAACTAACCCGACGAATTGGAGAAAGGAGAGCAAGAGTTGCTGGTCGTCCTGTTTTTAAACCTCTGGAAGACCCTTTTCAAGAGAGAGTAGTTCCTGTGAAAAAAATGTCACATACATCTAAAGAAGGTGTGTCATAATCGTTTATTTGATTTTATTCTCTCATTTCTCAAGAGTTTTGTTCAACTAGCTATGTTCCCCTTTTGATAGATGAAGATGATGAAAAAGAATATAAGGCACATCGTAAAGCAGTTTATGAGTATTGGAATGAGATGAAACATTATTACGGAGCTGTAAGTCTTTAAGAAAACGATTCAATTGCCCCATACACCGTTATACGTTTTCAATGGCTATATGATGCCATGATGTGATGGTTGCATAACTAAAACATCTTCCTCTTTGGCAGGCTGTAGAAGCATTCTCCAAAGGAGAAACCGAACGAGCACACAGACTCGTCGAGAAGGTACAATTTGGAAAGGAAGTTTTTGGCCGACAGTGATCAATGTCTTTATAATTAACTATTTGATATCTTCCAAAATACATAGGGACACTTTTGCGGACAAAAAGCTCGAGAAGCAGATGAAAGATCTATAGCAAAGATCTTTGAAGTGAAGTCAGTTAATTTTTCAGTCCAATTATTTTCTGTTTCTACTATCTTTTTCTTCTCTATACAGAAGAGTTGAGAAAATTCAAAACCATGCTTATAGGGAAGACTGTGATTCGACTTACAAGGAAGACGAGGTAGTGACAGTGAATGTGAATGAACACGAACCAAAGGAAGCTCTTCGTCTTCTCAAGCTCCAACTTAAGAACTTCTCGGGCATTTCATGTATGGGGTTATATCCGTCTCTCTAAATATATTCCTTTGTTCTCTAAGAAACAAATCTAATTTTTGTAGTTTGTTTATGATTCAGCTATCAAGTACCTCAGAATCAAATTGGGTGACAACAAGGAAGATTCCAAATGCAAACGACGGGTACTATCATTACTCATCTATTTCATCTCTGAATTGAACTTGAATTGCTTATTTTCATTGCTTTCTTTTTAGCGTACTGTAATTGCAAAGCTGCTGGACGGAGAATCCATTGCTGCGTCTGAAGAAGATGATGGCCTCGTGATGATGATTCGAGTTGATGAGATTGACCCCAAGAAGCTGAGTTTTGCCAAGAAATAAAAACACTATTGGTTCACATCCTTCTGATTCATTCTATTAAAGAATTGATTGTACTGTTTTTCAAGCACTCTGATGCGCATCTATCAGTCTGGCATTTTGGAAGAACTATATTTTTTGGTTTCAGACTGGAAGAATCATCAAGCCATTTGACATTACAATATGCTTATAGAATGCTTATAGATAAGATATTCCATTTTTAAAACCATTTAAAGCATCCAACCGAAGAAGAAACAAAACTTATACAGTGTGGATCTATCAGTGGGTAAGTCTCTGAACCTCTTCCTCCTCATGGCTATCTAAAGTTTCCAACAGAAGAGGTGGTGCATGTTGAGCATTCCCTTGATTCTCCTCAGAGTCTTGACAGAAGGAGAGAATGATTGTGTCTATAGACATCTCAACCACCGTAAAGAACAGTGTTGCCACAATATACCCCAAAGCCCAACATGCCTGCGCACAGAAAGAGTCGCAAGCAAAATCCACTCAAGCTTAAAGAACATCTGTCTTTATATTGATCTTGAGTCTAGAGGGAAAGAAAAGAGGTTTTACCAATACTGGTAGTAGCGGAGATGAGACTTTGTTGTGAGAAGTCCGATACTTGTGCGAGTCCAACATCAAAAAGCCAAAGAGAGCACTGAATAGACTCACACAAAGCTTTCCTAAAAACAATATAACATCTCCTATTACATTAACCTTGCCTATCCTCAGAATGTTGTTCATGATCAGCTCTGTCGCTATAGCAGACGATTTGCAGAAGCTTTTCCCTGTTATAGCAATCTGAAAAGACAACAAGATACGTACATTCTGTCGAGATATAGTTCAAAGAAATGGAGTTAGTTTTGCTAAGAGGAGGAGGTTTCTGTTACCATTATGTAGGCATTACGGTTAACTGATTTGATGGTCCACTCAACGCTTTTGAGACAACCACGTGAAGTATAATGTGCCATTCTCGAAAACCAGTGATCAGGTGTGGTCCTGTTTACTTTTGTTCTACGACGAATTGCTTCAAGAATGAACCGAACAGACTCCACAAAAGAGACAATGAGTGAACCAAGAGCCACAGACCCTAGGTTGTAGCGTGCAAGCCGCTTCATTGAGGCAAAAACAGGAAGAAACGGTATGTCTGGCTGAATTGTTTCAGCCATAAGACCCCAATCAAGACTTACTTGATAACAATCGACAGTTTCAAATAATTAGTAAAAAATGTTAGCTTACCGATGCTTCCCCTTGAGCCCAATAGTAGGAAGCAACAGAACCAGCAATCACTGTCGCAGAAGATGCAATGAAGAACTGTGTGGCCCAATAGCAACCAAATAGGTGGAAGAATATGGCAATAGTGATGTGAGGAGCGTAACGTATGCTATAACCGCAACAATGGTCACAATTCACTTTCTTTAACACCAGATCATACGCACAGCAGTTAGTATTGTTGCAGTTATTCTGAACAACCTGACCAGAGCTGAATAGATAGAGAGCCGCTGATATCCAGAACATATAGAATATCGCGAGCATTGCATATGGTATAGCTGGGAATATAATCAATGCTTGCACTTCTCCAATTACCTTAGCAGCTACCTGAATCCAAGTATATACCAAAATCACTTTCCTAGCAAAAACCAAACAGTTAACTAAACTACTAAGACATTAATACTCACTTTGAGGACTGATGTTGCCATGAGGATTCGGCGGATGATGGCTATTGAAGTGAGGATAGCAACAGCTGAGATGAAAGTCATAAGAATGGCGACTCCACGGACATGAGTCAGCTCCTGGGAACCAAAAAAAGAAAAGCTTTGAAAATTGGGACTAATGATCTCATGCAATGAAACTTGAAAGTACCATAATGCGGGAAATGTTAACTTACTCGACCATACACATGAAAGTATGGGTCATGCTCACCGATAATAGGTGTTACAGCATCATTCCCAATCCATCCAGCTATATAAAGAGAAAAACATAAGCAAACAGCATCGTAAGTCCATGTCACCTTGTGAAGTGAAATGCTCCTAACATCAGATTTCTTCAACCAACCTTTTAAGTAATAGAAGACTGTCACAGATATCAAAAGCATGTTGAAAAGGATTACAGTTATCCATGGCATGGCAGAAACAAAATGTCGAATTAGAAGCAGCCAAATAATGGATAGAAACAGCGGGACAAGGCCTCCACAAACAATCAATACCGGCCATGATTTCCCAATATCAGCTACATAACGCTGAAATTGCACAGCCAATAAACGCTTAGAACATTCTTCAGAATCATCATTAACATGTCAAGAGAGAAGAGGATCATTCTCTAACCTTTAGAACTGAGGCCCGTGAATTCAGTGACCTTCGAATCGATTTGTCTATGATCATGTCCTCATGAATATTCACACCACGCATCTGCTGCCAGTGGCCCAGGGATGAATTTGAAGCACGAGCAATATATTGGCAGCTCCAATAAACTATAGAACAATGATAAAATCTAGTCACATAACGGTAACAGACCAATAATAATAATAATAACAATACTAAGCTGCTTGCATATCTAATGCATTCTCACCATTAACACTAGGGAATATTATAGGGTAACAAGGACCCTGAAGCTGAAGAGATGAATTCCTCATTTCTGGAGTAAGAAATTCAAAGTAATCGTAATTCCTGTCAATCCAATCACTCATCTTGAGACGAATCTCCCCATCAGGATAGTCACAGACCCAGTTGAGACTATCATCAGAAGGTGCAGGGCAATCCAAGAGACAAATTGTCCTAGCATTAGCCAACTTGAGTTCCCCATCTTTCAAACCACTTTCATAAACTTGGTTTGGGTTTAACCAATATCTAAGCTTAAGTTTAGTAAGGTCACGATGACCATGCTTGCTACCACACACATTCCCTTCATAGTCCAATCCATGTGTGAGTCTGCAAGAACAGTTTATATAAGACATAACCACACCTGATTTTGATAAATAGAAGACTATTCATGGAAAAATTATCTCAACTGGATAGGGAAAAAAGTTTAAATCTTTTCACAATCAAGTTTATGCATACACCAAAACTTTCCTAAATAACACCTATAAGAAGAATCTGCAATTTACCTCCACAAATATAGAACTATAAACTATAAAGGAACAAACTTTGGAGTAATAATAGGCGAAATCAGCCAGTATTAGCAAGAAAAACATGGAGGAAGAATTGAAAACCCCATTTGAGGTTTAAGGAGGAAAAAAGACGAAGTTTGGTCCAAAGAGATTTCGAGCAAAATCCATGGAATCTTACCTTAATGGATTTCCTTGGTTGAAACCAAAGCTGGAATTGACAATCATTGAAACCCAAAAGGCAATGAAGATGATGAGAAAAGTAATATCTCTGCACTTTCTGTTATGCTTGATGATCCCATCATTTGGAGCACTCCCATCACTTGAAGTGTATCTTCCTATCACAGCTCCCAAAGGTCCTCTCATCTTTGCCACAGCTCTACCTCTTTACTGTCTGAAAACCCTCAAGACCAAACAAAAAAATGGAATTACAAAGAGAACAATACTCAGACCTTTACCAAAGACTGTGTCCTCTCTCTCTCTCTGTTCATTGTTGAAGAAGGGTGTGAAAGCATTGGAGGGTATTAATGTCTTTTAAACTGAGTTTATAAAAGTGATTTTCTTTTTGGTAAAAGATAAAATTTAATGGTTCTGTTCAATCTATCATCCCTGGAACATGAAGGGAATCAATGTCTGGTTCTGATGGAGTTTGAGATTTTTGACCATTTTTAATTTTAAAATCTTTGTGTCTTCGGTTTCTTTGTTTAAGTTGAACACAAGACTTTTTTGTTCTTATTCCCACTGTGAGATCTGCAGTTGTATGTTGTAACGCCACTCATGTGTCTTAAAATATTCTTCTGTAACAATAGAAACTGAGGACATTTTTGTTTTTTGTATTAATTTTTTACTAATCGCAGAGAAATCTGGTAAAGTTGTTTTAGTGATTATTAACATTTATTTTGCATTTATAAATAAATCGTCCATCGAGAATAGAGAAAAAGTAGCCAAAAACTGAAAAAAGAATGGGCTTGTTCCTTTTTTCAATATTTATTGCTCTATCTTTTGTATCATTTTTTTTTTTTTAACCATGTTAATTAATTATTCCAAGTTTTTGATTTTTTACAGAACAATGAGACAAACAATAAATAGAAAAAGACCAAAAATAACATAATTAAACTAGATCTAGACCCAAAATAAAGACTCAAAAACAGAAGTGAAGTCCAAAAGTCCAATGGCATGAGTCCAAAAGCCCAGATCCTACAAAACCCTAACCCTAAAACGAACTAGCCGCCGCCAGCTCGCCGGAGCCGCCGCCAACGATCCGCCGAGCTTACCAGTCGCGGAGAACGGCGGTGAATCGGCCGCCTTCGCCGTGGAACTGACCAGCTCGTCTAGACGAATCCAAACCGAAAAGAGACCCCAGACGCCGTTGAAGGAGACTCAACACTGCTGCTTCACGATTTGGACCCCTTCGGGTGAAGAAACGGAGTCAAGCCCCTTGTCGTCGCCTTAAGTCTCAGCTGGAAGGAGAGAAGCCGCCGCAGTCGAAACTTGTAGGCCTCTAGCAACCGCCAAGCTATGCCACACTCAAGCTCGGCCAAAGAGCTTTTCCGAGGACGGAGCGGGTGAGGGGAACCCGACACGAAACCGCCGGCCAGAGGGGGGGAAGGGGACGATAACCTGTTTTCCGGCGGAGGCCACGGAGAACCACCGAGGCCGGAGGAAAAGGGGTCCATTTTCGCCGGAGAAAAACACAACGCGCCACCACTGCTCTCAACACCGCCGGAAGAGATGAAGAGACGCGGCGAAGCTTGGGTCTATGAGGGCCGCCGCCGTCGAAAAACACACCGGACGCGGTGCACGTGGCTGTGCTCAGGTGAAGGAAGAGAAGCTCCTCCTCTCTACACTCTCCGATGACTGTTCCGATCTAGAAATAGATCTAGATTTAGAGAGCTTTAGGAGAGAGAGATTTAGAGAGAGAACGCTAACGTAAACATAAACCCTCTTTTGTATCATCTTTCTCACATATTAATTATATTTTAAAAATATGTTAAAACAATCGCCTTTTTATTAAGAAAAATAGCTTGTAAAGCTATAATTATATTACTGATCACTTGCTCTTCTAAATTATTTTTGTGAATCTTTGTTAATTAAAGTAACAAATGAACAAATAAAAACGTTATTACCATTAGTAGATTCAACAAAACTCTTTGAACTTGTCGAGCATGGAATTATTTAGTATAATAAAATAAAAACAAAGTAACATTGCCGGAGAAAAAAACAAAGGCAAAGTTCAGTAAAGCTTGAAAATTAGCCAAAATCGATAGAATATGGAAGAGTAAGCAAGACGGCATCGTTTTAAGGTTTAGTTATGCTCAGAAGAACTGGCCTTGAGCGGAGAAAGTTTGACCGAACCACCATAAAGAAGGAACAACGTTTAAAAACGTCATCGTTTTGCGGCCGATAGTGACTCTGAAGGAGAGTCTCTGTCCTCGTAGATCGCCAGAGCTCTGCCAGTTGGCACCCCAATTACGGGTCATCTGAAGCCACATCTTTCCCCTTGAGCCTCTTACCGCAACCGCTTTCACCGCGCCGCCACCGCCAACATTTGTGAGTATTACCATATTGAAGTTACCTTGCCCTCTCATCGTGAACCTCACGCCTCCTCTTCTTTTGCATCCCACCCTATATATATTACAAAGTTGAGTTCAGCCATAGAGAAAAGACAAAAATCATTTAAAAAAATAAAAAAAAAAAGACAAAAATCATACGAGATTTGTACATGCATGTATTTGTTATACATAAATATTACATGATGCTGAAAAAGATTTCAAGTGAAGTAATTAATATAGTGCGGTATCTGTTCGACTCGAGATTTTAGGAACTGCGTATTTTAACATTTTCTTGGTTTCAGTTATCTTTGGGATATTTGATCATCAATTTTTCAACCGATTTTTTTTTGGATTTAGTTAATTTAGTTACTTTTTATCTAAACTATAATTAAAACTAGAACTGAACTCGTATTATATGCGGGGTGATGTGTTTCTAAATTATAATGTTACGATGTTATAATTTTATAGAAAACTATATTTTTAAAGTTATATGTGTGATTAATAAATAATACTAAATCATTTTCTGTAAATTTATTTAATTATATAATTTTTTTGTTTTATGGATCATGATTTTACCCATTTGATTAACCCGTCTGACCATTGTATTGAAGATAAAATTTTAAATGATTTTTTGATAAAAATTGTTTATGAACATATTTATGCTAAAAACATAAATCCAATATTAATATAATTTGGTTTACTGTTATATTTATTAGATTTATATATGTACTTAAAAATCCAATACTAACATTTATATTTAAATTATTGTAAATGAGAAGGAAAATTATGTAGAAGATAACTATCATATACTAAAAATTATATTTAAATAATAGTAATTATA
>OVAU01003056.1:0-11560 GCA_900406315.1 Biscutella laevigata subsp. laevigata
CGATATCTGAATATCGACCAGTGCCTGGTCGATATTGATGCCCCTTGGTCGATATTTTCTTCGGTTGACTCCCGTTGGTTTTCCCGGAATTGATTCGTTTTTGCTCGTTTTCCTCCTTTTTGATCTCGAACTTTGTACGCTCCTTCTTAACACCTGTAAATGCAATATGTATGCAAATGCAGTCCNCTGGGGGAAAGACGGGGTTAAAATACTAACAAAAACCGAGTATATCACTTAGCCCTTAGCAAACACAAAGAACTAATGGCTATCTAAAATTGTGAAATGGCAACATCGCCAATTGATAGGTATGGATTTTGGGTCTATCCTATCAATGTAGTAAGGTGGTAAGTATCGGGTGATCCGAGTTTTGTCGAATAACTCATGAGGAGATACACGCACTAGTTCAGTGATGGGTTTCACTAAGTCTAAGTTGGAAAATATAGGATAATTTTGTCACCAATTAATCATAGAAATGAAAGCAGAGATAAACTATATTCGTATAATAAAATATAAATCATGGATGAGGGCATCAAAATGGGCAGTTGTTTTTATGCTAGAATATGGTTCAATTCACACACTTTTTGCTTGTTATGTCTAGGAATTTCTAAGCTAAATTAATCCACTCATGTGGTAGAAACTCTTTCCTAATCATGCAATATAAATAATCCCTTGAAAGAAAGACACAATCAGAAAGCATGGCACACAATTTCATACAACAACCTATAGTCTTAGAACAATCTCTTGAATAAGATCTATAGACAATAAATTTCATTGTTCATGAATTAAATCAAACACCTTCCAGACAGAAATACTCCTAAGATCTAGTCTAGGTTGGCTACTTCTACTCTAGCATTAGGATCATGAAATTGAAGAAGACATTTGTTTTTCAGTCTTAAATCATTCTAGCAATCATAGAGTCTCATTTCTAACCCTAATCTATAAGCTATATGGAACTACTCACAACTCATATCTAAAACACTGAGAGTTTTTAGACATGGTTTGTGAAGGGATTAAGGTTAAGAGAAACATGTAATCAAAGCAATAAACAAAGCAAAGAAATCAATGAAAAAGGGAATTGCAATAGAAAATTACCAAAATCTCTTAAAAGAAATCTCAAAAACTAAATTCAACCTAAAGGTAAAACTAGGTTAAAAACGTGCTAAGAAATATAAAAGTTGCTTAGAGTTTTAGTTATTGGGCTCCCTTTATATAGTAAGCCCAAATTAAAATAGAAAACTTTATTAAAACCTATGCTTCTATCCTCTTGTGTGTGGAACATGGATCGGTCTCTGGATCGGTGAGTCTTAACAAGTGTAAGTTCCTGTCAAATTGGATCGGTGTCCGTTTCGATATGGGGTGACCGGTCTACTTCATCTATCAGTTTTCGTGTGTACGACACCGGTGTGTGGACCGGTCTGGTTGACAGATCTATTTCATCTATCAATTGATCTATGTATTGCACCGGTGTGTCTAACCGATGTGAGTCCTCCGGATCTGGGACTGAAGCTGTTTTTGCTCCTTTCTGCTCCATTTTGGTCCAATCTTTGTGTAACTCCAACTCTGCACCTGAAAAGTCATATGCATGCAAAATGCAACATAAAAGACTCTAAATGCATTGTAAACTAATGAAAAGACGAATGAAAACCGAGTCAAAAACCCATAAAATCAGAACACATCATCCATCCCCCAAAACTGGTATGTGGTGTGTGATCTATGGTGAACTATAACCTCTCTTGAAGCTCGACCATCTTGCAGTAGAATGTATGCACTATTCTCGAACATTTCTTCTATAATCCTTGGAACAAATTCTGGTCTTCCAAGTATTCACGAAGGATATGACCCACTCCTAGACGCATAAAGTTCATCTCATTAGTCTTAATCTCCCATGTCTCACGCCTACAGTAGATAGAGTGAGCCAAAACCTTGTGCATATAGAAACAACGGGATGACGAATAGTAGCGCTCTTGGTTTTCCCCCTTTGAACTCTCCTCGTCCCATCTCAGCGTTAACTATCTGGTTATCATCAATTGCCTCATCAAACTCGGCCTTCCCATCTAAAGGGAAACCATAAATCTCGGCAATCGTAACAAAAGAGACCTAGTAAGTCTTCTTGTGCTTGTCACATAACTGAATATAGCCGCCTCCATGCTCATATGAACTATCCCCTGTAGGCAAATAAACCTCCAGACTCGCTAAAAACCAACACCTCATTTCCATGTAGGCTTCTTGTTTCCAACCCATCACACTCCCTATGCCCATTCTATTCATCAACAGCAGAACATCATCAAGGATGTCGAGGGCCTACAGGGAGGGCGGATGAGGAAAAAAGTGTCCCAAAAAACGCGAATGCCTGAATATCCTTGGCAAGCTTAGACGTAGGTGGCTTTTTCGCTCTTTCCTTCGCCTTCTTTAGGCGTTCTTATCTTGCAGCTTGAGTTTGGGCATTATTAGATGGCTTAGTGTTCTCTCTAATAGCCTCTCTTGCAGCAGTCTCCTCTTTTCTCCATAATCTTCTTACCCCCTCAGGTTCCGGGGAAGAAGAATCTTGAGTAGATCTACTAGCATGTTCCCCTTTTCTTTTGTTTCCTGTACCACTCGAAGATGCAACTTGTTTTCCTTTTTCCTGCAACACAAAATTGCATAACGTTAGGTTTAAACTTCGAGTTGAAAATAGTAAGTATGCACATATATGATCAAAAGGATTTGAAATCAATCGATTAGGATCATGATCATATCAATAATGGTGCATCAACAACACGACAACCCAATTCTCAACCAAAAATAATTTTCACATCAAGATCAAACGATTTAACAAGCAATCATTCGAAGTCATATAATTTCCATAGCAATAATTGTCAAAATTCAATCCAATTCAGTTCAAATTTTAAGTTAGGTTCACAAATTAAGCACAATGATAGTCAATTTCAATCCTACAACCGATTCATACGAGTTCAATTCCCCATTTTCGAAAGTTCATACTGAAAGTTCAAAAAATCCCAAAATTTTCAAAGAAGCGATCGATTAAGGAACATGCAATCAAGGAAACTCATACACAATCATAATTCAAGGCATAGCCAAGAACTAGAAGAACTAAAAAAAAAAACTTATTTTCATTAGTTTTGAGATCGATTTCTTCAATAGGTGAATAGTGAGTCCGAAAATTGGGATTTGAGAGATTTTACCTCAATTGGATGCTGGAATTCGACTAGAATCGAACTAGGAAGAAGAAACTATCGAGTTATGGCTTTTGAAATTTGAAAATATATAAGTATTTTGATGAAAATCGAAAATTGTAAGGGTTTTGGAGAGGAAAAATCGGAAGAAGAATAATTGGGGAGAGAACGATGTTTAAAACCCTATGGAACCCCGAAAAAATCCATGTTTTTGTATCTGGTACCGGTCAGGTTGACCAATAAAGTCCAACTCCACACCTGCAATATCAAATGAAATGCAACCTTAAAGACTCTAAATATGTCATAAACTAATGTGAAAGGTATGAAAACGAATGATAAAAACCATAAAAAACACTATACATTAGTTCCGCCTCTTGTCATATGTAAACTCAAGAACCATAGAGCTATACCAAGTCGATTCTTCTCAAGAACCATAGAGCTATACCAACCCCAAGAGGATTCATCGAGTTTAGTGCAAACGTAAAGCCAAGCTTCCTTTCGTCACGCTTGTGTACTCGTGAAACATATGAGGCTGAGTTCTCTCATGTTTATTGAACGCTTCTCTTTTATGATTTCACAAAAACTCAAGATTTTTAGGGTTATAATTAGGTTGACGGCTTTGATTCAATAGTTATATCAAAGCAGTCAAGCTAATCTTCCCTTTGAGAACACTTGAGCTCATGAATCTCCAAAGTCAAGTTGTTTTATTGCTTGTTGTAAAAAAAAACGTTTTTGCTTTCTTATTTGCTTTATATTTTCAAAATTGAAACCATACTACACATGTCTTTTTCAATAGTATTCATGTGTGAGTAGAAGGTAGTTGGGTCCATGATTTAGGGGTTTTCAACATGTCTTTTGGCATTTTTATAGACCCCTTAACAAATTATTGATGTGCTTTTGGATCTTATTTGTTTTCTTTTGGGATTATACAAGTTTATAGTGGATATTTGAAGTAAGGGAGCTTATGGACATGCTTACAAGAAGCCTTAAAGAAATCCTGATTCATTGAAGCTCATGTTCGATCAAACCACATTTGGATCGAGTGAACCTTCCTCTTAATAAAACTGTTGGTGTTGATCCGCAAAACGCGGGGTCGATTGAAGAAGTGGAGTCGGGATCAATACAAATTCCTTAGGTTCTATCAAACTAATTCAAACCAAGATCGCTCGAAGATATGAGATTCGATGACGAAGATCAAGACAGGTTTGGTCGAATCTACTTTGGATCAATCGAACTCGAGGACAAAATTTTTCCTTTTTTGCTTTTGAAGCCTATAACCACTACAAACCCTAAAGAAGTCTTCAAGGCAATATAAAAACACTAGAACATCCGATTTTCATAGAAACATTGATTTTAGGTTATTTTAGTCTTAGTTTTATTTCACTTTTATTCTGCAATCTAGGTTTTTGATTGATTTGCTAGGGAGGTAGATCTTACATAAAAGTTATGTATCTTGAACCCTATTTATTTATTTTACTTAGCAATTGTCTTTATGCTTTCATTCATGCCTTGTTTGATTGCTTTAGCTATGTCTGAGTAGTTTAATAGGTTTGATCTAGGGTTTTCACAAAAAAAGGGAATTAGGGTTCGTGTTCGATTAGGTTTAGAGAAAAGGAAATAATTAAGATATCTTTCTAGTTCTAGGTTTGTAACTTAGGTTAAATCTGAAAAATTAGATCTAAGTTTAGGATGATTTAAGCCTGACAAGCATTAAATTAGATCATCCAAATTGATAACTAGGAAAACTTTAGACTAGGTATTCAACCCTTGGGGCATAAATCGATTATTCGAGTGCAACTTTATCAAATCTTGTTTAACTATAATCTTCCTAGTTTGAAGGTATAACAATTCGACTGGACTACTGGGATTTCTAGGTTTTTGGGTCTAGCATTCGAGTCCAAAAGGGTTTGTTTAGGCGTAGGTTCGCACTCGAGACCCAGAGGTTATCTATTTTCCGAGATCAAGTAAAGGAAACATAGATTAGGTTTTGTTTTAGCAACAACTTTAGTCTAGCATTCAGTGGCACAATGTAAGGTGATTTAAGAGTCTGTCTAGGCGTAGTTCAACATAGGGTTATCGCCGGGTTAACTTACTTATAGAAACTGGCGTATGTTTTACAGATCTGAAGTTCGTTTTCAACCATAAATTGGAGTAGTTCCCTAACACCCCCCCCCCCCCCCCCNCTAGGTTTGATTACCTACTTATCTGGTATGACCTCACATTTAATGTTGTTTACTGCTTTCATATGGTCTCAATATTGCTAACTACTAACTACATCCACTGGTCAATTCTGTCTTAGCCATTAGTAGGTTTTATCTGTCTCTTCATGTCAGCACTTTAGTCTCTGTGGATTTGATTCCTAAGTTCTATAGCGATTGTTGTCTAGGGTAAAACCTAAGTGACATCTAAGAACATGATCTAGACTTGAGAATCGTTTAAAGTGAGAGGGTATTGATATTGATCTCGACTCACCTCACATGTAATGATTGGCTAGGATTGATCAACTAGCCATTTCCCTCTAGGTGATCAACTCAGAGTAAGAAGCCCATGAGAATACCCATACTTTTTGTTAAGTGCATAACCCCATGTAGTAACTTGGTCCGACCTATATCCTAGATATGTGCATATCATATATGATCCGAAATAATGCTGATTTGGTCCTAGATTTAAAAGAGAGTCTTGGTCTAGTTAGCCATGACTTAGAGTCCCAATGCATCACAAAATTGGGGTGAGACTACTAACCTTTTTTGTGCTTGAGATGGCGCTTAAAAAATACCCATCAGAAAATCCAAGAAGGGAATCCCCAAGGTCTAACATTTATTTTATAGAAAGTTTCCTTATTTACTTAAGCTTGTTTTCATTACTTATTTTCATATTTGTTTGTTTCCTTTACGGTTTCCTTCCTTATTTACTTAAGCTTGTTTGTTTCCACTCTACTTCTTCGTTAGCAAAACATCTCCTGTAGAGACCGTCCTTATATAGCGTATACATATATGGATCATCCATGTAGAATCTCTTCAAGTATTGTAAGTACCTCTTCCTCTGATATCCTTTCAAATTTGGTGGTTCAGTTCCGCATACTAAGAAGTTTACAATGTCAGCATATCATGGCTCCTTGTGACGGTAATATATATAACTCCCATGTCGTGAAGCTTGTCTTATATGTTCTCCAGGTGGTTGCAGAAATCTACTCTCATCATTTGTTCCTCTGGTAGACAGTCGTCTAAAAGGATTTCCTACTCTATTCTCATCCGGGAAAGATGATCAACTAATCCATTCTCAATTATTTGATCTTTAGATCAAATTCTTGGAGTAGCAAGATCCACCTTAATAGTTTGGGTTTGGCATCCTTCTTGGCTAGCAATTGCCTTAAAGATGTGTGATTCATGTAGAATATGACTTTCAAACCGACCAAATAAGATCTGAACTTCTCAAGACCGAAAACGATCACCAATAATTTCTTTTCAGTGGTGGCATACTTTACATGTGCATCGTCTAGCGTTTTGCTAGAATTATAGATGTCATGCTGCTTTTTATCCTTTCTTTCTCCTAGAACAACCCCGACAACATAGTTGCTAGCGTCGCACATTATTTTAAATGCCCAGTCCCAATCTAGCGGTTGCACAATTGGTGCACTTATTAGTACTTGCTTGATACTGGTGAAACTTGCAAGACACTTATCATCAAACACAAATTTTGTTTCCTTACAGAGGAGTCTTGTTAAGGGTTTTGCATTTCTGGACATATCTTTATTGAACATTCGGTAGAACTGCATGGCCTAGAAAACTCTGGATCTACTATACAAAAGTCGTTGGTTCCTGATGAATCATTAAATCTATCTTAGCTTTTTCAACTTCTATTTCTGGTTATGAAATATTATGCATGAGGACTATCCGATCATTTACCATGAAATGGCATTTCTCCAAATTTAGCACAAGGTTGGTTTTCTCGCATTGCTTTAGTACCTGGCAAAGATCTGACATAGACAAAGCAAAAGAAGGACATGCACACAAAAAATCATCCATGAAGACCTGAACTACATTTTAAATAAGGTAAGAAAATAAGGACATCATGCTACGTTGAAAAGTGGCGGGTGCGTTACACAACCCAAATAGCATCTTGCGATAGGCAAAAGTATCATATGTGCAAGTAAAGGTTGTTTTCCCTTGGTTATATGGGTGTATGGGTATTTGGAAAAATCAAGAATACCCATCCAAGAAGCAATAGTAAGGGTGATTAGCTAGTCTTTCGAGCATTTAGTCTATGAAGGGTAAGGGAAATGGTCTTTTCTGGTTTCAGTGTTCAATTTCCTTTAATCTATGCACACCCTATGTCAAGTTATGGATCTGGTGGGGATCAATTCATCATTGTTATTCTTAATAATTGTGATCCCACCCTTCTTTAGAACAATATGGAAATGAGAGGTCCAAGTACTATCAGAGATATTATAGATAATACCAGCATCTAGCAATTTTAAAATCTCTTTCTTGACTACTTTTTTAAGTTTGGGTTTAAACGTCTTTGCTGTTCAATTGATGACATGAATTCATTTTGTAGATGAATTATATGCATGCACAATGAAGGTGAAATTGCTTTTATATCATCATGCGAATATTATGTAGCAAGCCTATATTTCCTAAGCTCACTAACTAAGCATTCAAGTTCATCATCTTTTAATGCATCATTAATGATAATTAGATAGGTCGAGTTAAAACCAAGAAATTCATTCATGAGCCCCTTAAGGTGTGTTCTGAGTTCAACTTTGGGAGCACTGAGTGGCGATCCAATCTTCGTCTAAAGCTTTGACGTGGAGTTTCTTGGGTATAAGAAGATCTTCAAATTTGACTCACGATCTAAGACATTATGAGAATCAAGCCAGTTTTTTAACTCAACTACATGTGTTCCAAACAGTTCATCTCTGCACTGATCTCCTATAAGAGTCCCTTCTTGGGTGTCTTCCTCTGTTATCTTCTGCAAATAATATCTTGCCAACTCATCAAGTATCTCAATGCTGAAAATTTGGTGGTAGAAATTTGGTCTCTTCATGCTATCTTTCATGTCATATTGTTGCACCAGATCTTTGCCCAACTGTAGTTTTATCTTTCCCGTGAGAATCTTTATCGATCTGTCTGCGAGCACCAACGATAGCCTGCAAAGTTTAAAAATAGTGAATCCCAGTTTTTTAGCGATGGAGAGTGGCATTATGCTCACACTTGCTCCAAGGTCGCAAAGACATTTATGAAAGGTAAAGGGTCCCAAAGAAAAAGGTATTGTAAAACTCCATAGATCTCCCAATTTTGCTGGAGCGGTTGAGGTTTGAATAATAGCAATGCATTCTTCAGTTAGCATTACCATACCATATGTTTCCTTTAGTTTGTTCTTTATGTCATATTTTAGGAACAACTATATGAGGGACGAGCATGAAGGCGTCAATTACAAGCATTGCTACCTGAACATCTTTCGTATGTTCCTCAAACTAGGTTTGTTATTCCTGCATGAGTTTGGCCTTATGACGTCTAGGAATTGGGGGCTTTGGTTCATAAGGTGGGGTCTTAAGCACAACATGTCTATCACTTTCCCGTAGCAAATCAGTAGTGGCTTCAATTCGCTCATCTTCTTCGGTGTCTTCAATGATTGTTTCCAAAACAGCTTTATCCTTTTTTGGGATCGCCTCCCCCCTTGTCGAGCTTCTCATTGTCCACAATGAGAGTTCGAGAAGGTAATTGCTTGCCAGAGCGAAGCGTATGGCCATAACGAAGTCAAGCGTGGATTGTACATGATCGTGCGATAAGTGTGTTTGTAACGGTTGAGAACTTCCTAAAGTTTTAAGTCTAAAAACTATTTAAAGGTCTCCAAAATGAGTGAAAATGAGCTTGGTAAACTCATTAATTCGGCTGTTGACTCTTGCTTAGACAGGATCGGTCTGTGCATATCGATGTTGGTGACTGATCTTGTCTGAAATCCTGTCCTTATGGCTTGTATCAATCACCCAAGGTTGATGCTGGTGACCGATGTTGCTTTTGGTTTTGGTTCATGGCGTGCATCAATCACCCAAGGTTGATGTTGGTGATCGATGTGGATTCTTCTTTGGTTTGTGCGTTGCATCGGTCAACCATGTTCAATGTTGGTGATCGATGTGATTACTTCCTCTGCTTCTCGGTGTGCGTTGCATCTTTAGTGACAAACTTTGCCAAATATCTCAACCTAGACTGAGTATCTATAAAGCTAGTGCAGTTATAACCACCTGAGATGATACAACTTATAACCGATACACAACATTAGTAAACCGGTTCTTAGACAATAAGAATTAGTGTTTATCAACTCCTTCAACCCGAAATGATCCCAATAATTGCATAAGTCCTCTTCAGTCACATGAAATGGAAAATATGCAAAAATGCAATCCCAAAAGACCTAAATGCAATCCTAACTATTCAAAAGTGATCTAAAATGATGCATAAAATCGACCAAAAATCATACACATCAACTCCCCTAAACTTAATATTTGCTTGTTCTCAAGGAAGGAACAAAGGTAAGAAAGATAGAGAGGTTTGAAAAACAGGAACCTCAACCAAACACTCAGAAAGGCATTTTCCAACTTAGTATCACTATTAATCTCATCATTCAAGCGTTTTCAAAATTTGCTATTATTGCTAAGCAAAAGTGATCCACTAGCCTAACTTAGTCTGCTTTCCTAAGTTTCATTAGCATAGAGTGAAATATGATCAATAGAATTCACAAAGGTTCCAATCAGTTCGGTCTAAAGGGGACTTCAATGCTCAAGAGAAGGTTCACACTCATGCAATGTGGTCGATCATAATAAGGCTTCTCTTGCAGAGTGAAATGATTAAGCAAAACCGGGAAAGACAAATAGCAATTTGGGCATATAAAATCGAACATTTATTTCTCCCAAAATTGACACCTAAGCCTACACAATCTTAACTCTAAATACCAACACCTTCATTGTTTGCTACCTTAAGAGACTTCTTTTTACAAACTAGTTCTTTCTTTGATTTCTAAACTCCAAGGCTTTTTTCCTTTCATTCTTTTTCTTCTTTTTAACTTTAGCATCTTTCTTTGAACTTTCTTTTCCTTTTATTTTCACTTAGAATCTAGAAGCTTTTCATTCTTATATATCCCTTAGGCAAGGCCTTTTAGACACTATGGTGATTTTTTTCTTTCGCATTCTTTTCCTTTATTTCTCATCTCTTTTATTTTCTCTTTTTCAAGCTTTCAATGACAAATTTCATCATCATAAGCTTAGTTCTACCCTTAACCCAAATAGATCAAGTACTAGAACTACCCAAGCTTCTAATTTTCCATTCCAATACTTATTCTTCCTAACTACGTGAATAAATATTCTCAATTGTCGCTCTCTATACTTTCAAGTTTTTGCAAAATCATCAATCACTAATAGACAGAGAGAACTCACAAGTGTTTAGGCTAGGGGCGCAAAGGGTAAGAAGGCATCATCCTAAAAATAATAATGACCGAATTGGGCTAAGGTGTTTCGGTTTAGGTAGCCCAAATTCGTTGCTTGAAATTCAAAAAATCTATGGAACCACATGTAAAACTATGATCATGCTATTTGATAATTCATTTAAACTACAATAAAACTGAAAGCAACCTTAGGCTAGCCGGCTTCAAAACAACTCAATTTAGCTTTTTAAACATCAAGATTCAACACAAAGAACTTCAAGACTTTTCATGATTGCTAAATTCATTACGATAAACAACTTCTAAGGCTCATTGGTTCCTTTTTGAAAATATGCAATGCAAAGCTATATGCGACATAAGCTAGACTAAAATGCAATGTAATAAGAAGGTTTTTCAACGCTACTGCTACTATAGACGAGTAGAGCAGAGAAGAAAACGGCTCTTAGGAAATAAAGAAGTCGGGTATATGTCGAACCAAATCGGGATGCTTGTCAGACAATAGACTTGCACGGTAAATCCTAGGTCTTAGCATGATTTCAATATTGTCACTAAAGATCCTGTAATGATTGTCGTTCAGATGTAGTAAAGCGGATAAGAAAGCAAAGCAAAGCAGGCGATAGCGAAATACAATAAAAGAAAGCAGGCAATTGATCAGGCAAACGATTCCAGGAAAAGGATCCTAGGTGCTCTGGTTTTAATCTTATTTCAGGGTTAAGGAATTAAAGATGGACTCATCCACTCTCGTACGAAGAGCCTCTCTTAGGGTAACTCTAACACCACACTCTCGTGTCTGCATGCTTTGAGAATCCCGAAGCAGTCATTTTCACATAACCCATCCTAAATACTATCCTAACATGCATCAACACCGCACTCTCGTGTCTGCATACCAAGGCAATCAAGAATAACCTTCAAAACTGTATAAAACGGGAACTAAAAGCTTAACAAAATCCTTT
>OVAU01003057.1:0-11131 GCA_900406315.1 Biscutella laevigata subsp. laevigata
CCTTATTTTGAATTGAATTTGAGAATGTACCAGAGAACGACGACACATCATCAGTTTACATTCAAAATGATTCTAGTGTTGACACGTCAGCAAAAATGTTTCTCTATTAATATATAGGGGATAGCTAGTTGCCTAATGTTTTCTCCACAACTGTTTTTGTAATTTTACTTTTATTCCATTTTTATATGTGGAATTACCCTGTTTTTTAATATAAAAGAATAAATTATTCAAGTATGACATGGAAACAGATGTTTTCCCTTTCTAGTTTTGTCTTTGTATGGTAGATTTGATTATAAGTGTATTAATCAATTAATCTCCCAAATAAAGAATTAAAATGAGACAAAAAAATGAAAAGAACAACAACAATTTAAAAGGCTCAAGTTGACCATATACTCTTCTTGTTCCTTCTCTTTAAGCTTAATTTTCACATTCAATTTTCTTCTATGGAAGACATAAAAAACCCTAACAATCCAGATGAGAGTTCCCTGAATCAGTCAAGATCTTATCTATGCAGTTTCTGCATAAGAGGCTTCTCTAATGCTCAAGCCCTAGGAGGACATATGAACATCCATAGAAGGGACAGAGCTAACCTCAGACAAAAGCTTATGGAAGATAATAAAGATGATGCTCTCGCCGAGAGTGATTCATCAGAAGTTGTCTCTCTAGACCTTAATGAAAGACAACAACAACAACAACAACAACAACAACAACAACAACAAGAAGAAGCTTTGCCATGTGATGATGATGATGATGATGATCAACATCAAGATATGAATCAAGATCATGATATGGAGAAAGATAAAAGTCCTGATCAGAAATTAGGGTTTGGTGTTCAAGAAAACAAGCTTGATGATACTAGTGATCATGGAAAAGTCAAGGAAGTTAGTATAGATGGTTCAAGTTCGAGTCATCATAGTGACGTTGAAGGATTGGATCTCGAGCTCCGGTTAGGCCAAAGCGTTGTAGCGAAGAAGAAAACGTAATTATCTCTCAACGGATCAATGATCATGATATCTATTGATTGCATTGTATGTATTAAAAGGAAAATGAAACATCAAACTCTCGAATCCGTCTATTACAAATGGTTTCGATCGTGGTTTGGATCATTGTATCGAAGGTATGCAAGTGTATGTGTTATTGCTACCATTATAATCATTGTTGTTTTGATATTTGTTTCCTTTGCTTTGGTTAATCTCACCAACAATCTTTGTAAATTACATACACGTCCAAACAAAACATTTATAGTGATAAATAGATTGTGAACTTTTGCTTTATAAAAAAAGTTAAACTTAATTCGAAATTATAGTCATCAATGGTGGATATCACTGGTTCTCAACATTTAACCATAAAGAAATTAAGTATGAGTTAGCTAGTAAAGTCCCTTGAACCGCTAAGATTCCATATATAATCTTCATAATAATATTTGTAAATCATGGTCCATTCCACTCATGATATGATGATAAATATAATTGTATGTTTAAACATGTTATGATTTTAGATCCCAAAACCGACTTTAAACAAAAGATTTAAGAATAAAAAGAAAGAAAGAGATAAAGCGGATTTCATTACAATCATAACTAGGATTTTACCCATACTAGATTTTGGGTGATTTATTTTCAATTTTTTTTTTTTGGCTATTTTGATTTTGTAAAATATTTTAGTTTTCGTTGTTCAATCTATATCATAATTTTAATCGTATAGAATTCCTATGTATTTGTTTTTATCTCTATATAACTAGCTAGGATTTTACCCATACTAGATTTTGGGTGATTTATTTTTAATTTTTTTTTTTGGCTATTTTGATTTTGTAAAATATTTTAGTTTTCGTTGTTCAATCTATATCATAATTTTAATCGTATAGAATTCCTATGTATTTGTTTTTATCTCTATATAACTAGCTAGGATTTTACCCATACTAGATTTTGGGTGATTTATTTTTAATTTTTTTTTTTGGCTATTTTGATTTTGTAAAATATTTTAGTTTTCGTTGTTCAATCTATATCATAATTTTAATCGTATAGAATTCCTATGTATTTGTTTTTATCTCTATATAAAGTATTATTTCAGATTTAACTTAAATTAGACTTATATAATTTTAAATTATGTTATATTTATCTTGAAGTTTTTTTAAAAAATTGAAATTATATATATTTTCAGTTCTATTATTTATGAATATTTTTATTATTCAAACTGATATCCTTAATGATATCTAATATAATTTTCAATATTTTTTTAAATTTTAAATATATTTATAAAATAATATTAGAAAAAAATCGAAAACTATAAAACATCAAGAGAATATTTGTGCAAGAAAATATCTTAAATCATATTTACCAGAAAAACGCATTAAATTAAAAAATATTATAAGAGAGATACGAACAAAAAAGCCCTAGAACAAACCAATAGTAACGGTTCCACGTTCCGGGGTTGGCAGTTCGGAACTAAATTATAAGGTTGGTTCTTTGGTAATGCTAAACCGATAATGATAGGCGATAACCAATAAAACAACTTCAACCGAACGGTTTGGATTTATTTTTAAATTTTTCACTAACCGAACCGGTTTGATTTATGTTTAAAATTGAAGACGTGCCAACGAAGACCAGCAAGTCCAATCCAGCACATGATCTCTTAATCCTCTCTGCATCGTCTCCATCGCTGGTCTTCCATTATTAAGGAATCTCTTTGCGTTTTTTCTTCCTTCATAAACGCCTCTCTCTCGCTTTTTCCATTTGTTCTTTGCTGAAGTTCGTAGTGTGGCGGTATTCGGCGGATCCGTGGCAGAGATATGGCTCCTAACGATCCTAAAAAAGGCGGCGGAAGTGGTTTCTTCGCTTCTCTTGCTTCCTCGATCACCAATATTGGATCTGCCATGACCAAATCAGTTAACGGGTGAGGTTTTTGAGATCCACTTTGTTAAACCCGGATCTTCAACTCAGCTAGATTTGCAAGCTATATCGTTTTGGTCTGCTTCTGGAATCTTGTTATAAACTTGTGTGGATTTGGTTTCTCCTATGGTCAGATCTTCCTTTAACGTAGATTGCTAATTCTACAAATCCTACTCCTTTGGAATTGGTAGTAGACTAGAGATTAAGTCAAAGATGGAGAATTTCGATCTACTTTAAAATGGGGATTGTTCAAAGTTTAGCTCTTGTTTAATGGCGATTCTTTGTGTTTTGATTTGCTTCTTAGTTTGGTTGGCTATGAGGGACTTGAAGTCATTAATCCCGAAGGAAGTACAGACGATGCAGCTGAGGAAGCAAGCAGAGGAAGATGGAAGCAAGAGGTATGTATATACTTCTCCTTTTCCCTTTTAGTTGTTATCATGATTGTTGATCTAATCATCTGAGAAATATATGTTTTACACATTTTCAGGATCGTGATGGCTATTGGAAGATGATGCAGAAATACATAGGATCTGATGTTACATCCATGGTGACTCTTCCTGTGATTATTTTCGAACCAATGACAATGCTCCAGAAAATGGCAGAGGTTTGCGCTCTTGACACCTAATGGTGTTTTCCTGTCTGATAGTTCTGTTATCGCATGATGATGATCATGTGTGCTCTGTTTCTAACAGTTGATGGAGTACTCACATCTGCTAGACATGGCTGACAAAACCGAGGACCCTTACTTGCGCATGGTGTATGCGTGTAAGCACATCTCCTTTATTTGATCAGTATATGATAGTTTTCTGTCATGTGTGCTAAGTTGTAATATTGATCTTTAACAGCATCGTGGGCTATATCTGTGTATTATGCTTTCCAACGTACCTGGAAACCATTCAATCCAATCCTCGGTGAGACTTATGAGATGGCTAATCACAATGGTATTAACTTCATATCTGAACAGGTCAGAGCCATTTCTTTTAGATGTCAAATCATTGTCAACGTTTATTAGCTGCCAATTTCTCCCAGATTGTTGATACCGGTTGTTTTGTTCTCAGGTCAGTCATCACCCACCAATGAGTGCTGGTCATGCAGAAAATGAGCACTTCACGTATGATTGTACTTCAAAACTGAAAACAAAATTTTTGGGCAATTCCATCGATGTTTATCCAGTAGGAAGGTACTTCTCCCAAACACAGCACTGGCTGCAACTTGGTATACTAAATTTAGATTCTTCAACCTTAAGCGATGAATCTGTGGTGCAGGACACGTGTGACACTTAAAAGAGATGGTGTGGTTCTTGACTTGGTACCTCCTTTGACCAAAGTTCACAACCTAATCTTTGGACGGACCTGGGTTGACTCGCCTGGAGAAATGATCATGACAAACTTGACCACTGGTGACAAAGTCGTCCTTTACTTTCAACCATGTGGCTGGTTCGGGTAAATTCCCCTCACTGCAACCTCAACTTCATGTGTGTGTTTTCTCTATTAAAAAAAGCTGAAGAAATGTTGCATTCATGGTTTGAACAGATCTGGTCGATATGAAGTGGACGGATATGTCTATAACGCCTCTGAGGAGCCAAAGATACTCATGACCGGTAAATGGAACGAGTTCATGAGTTACCAGCCGTGTGATGGTGAAGGTGAACCTCTCCCGGGCACCGAGCTGAAAGAGGTTCGGCAAATCTCTCTCTGTCACTCGAAGTCTTGTGTCTGAAACATCCTAATCTTCTATCTTGTGTTCATAGGTGTGGAGACTCGCTGATGTTCCAAAGGATGACAAATACCAGTACACACACTTTGCTCACAAGATCAATAGCTTCGACACTGCCCCGAAAAAGCTGTTGCCATCTGATTCACGGTTACGCCCTGATAGATATGCACTTGAGATGGGCGACATGTCCAAGTCCGGCTATGAGAAAAGCAGGTATGTAACAAAAAACTAAAATTGAAGTAAAGCTAAGAAAGTTGGGCTTTTTATCTAATTCCTCTCCCTCATCTTAAAGCATGGAAGAGAGACAGAGAGCTGAAAAGAGAACCCGTGAAGAGAAAGGTCAAAGCTTCACTCCAAAATGGTTCGATATAACTGAAGAAGTCACTCATACACCATGGGGAGATCTCGAGGTTTACCAATTCAACGGAAAATACTCAGAACATCGTGCAGCCACGGATAGCTCTGAAAATAACACCGACCCCAAGTCAATCCAATTCAACCCATGGCAATTCCAAGATCTGTCTACTTAAAATGAATTCGATCAAAAAGGCAAAAAGATGAATCTTTTTGTAAAATTGTGTTGTAATTTTTATCATCTCATAATTACAACAGACTGTTCTTCATCTTCTAGCTTTCCCCTTACTTTCTCTAGTCATAGTTACGACTTATATTGGATTTTGTTTTTGTTTTATTCAAATCTCTCTTCGACCTCATCGCCATTGTTATCTTCTTCTCACTCTCCTCCACAAGGTTTGATAGCAGTCTTATTACACCTAAAAATGACACGTGGCCAAATGTGAATCAAAGAAAAACTATCAGAGATAAGAGCACCCACAGAATCAATACTCATTTTCATCTTTCTCTTACGTCAAAGAAGAAAGGGAATGGCGAGCTCGTTTCTCATCTCGACGCCATTGTCGTCATCTTTCTTACCTATTTCTCAGAAGTTGTATGTTCATGGAGATTGTAGGAGCCAGAGAACTCTCTTGTTCAATTGGAAACAACCGTCTTTCCGTGTTCTTGCCGCAAAACTTCCTGAAGGGGTAAATTTATTGTCTCTTAAAACACACATTTTATGTTTCTTTTTGCTTCTTCTCAAGATTCTCTTTCCTGATTAGATGATAGTGCCAAGAGTGGAACCCAAGTTCGAACCAGCGTTTCTGGGATTTACATACACGGCTGAGATATTGAACTCTAGAGCTTGTATGATTGGTCTCATTGGAACCTTCATTGTTGAACTGGTGAGTTTCAACTCTCAATGGCTATGGAAGTTATATATAGAGATTAACTTTGACGGATGTTTTTTTATTCTCTTCCAGATTCTGAACAAAGGAATACTTCAGATGATCGGTGTTGATGTTGGAAAAGGACTTGATATTCCTCTCTGATATTGATCTTCTTCTTCGTACGAAATTTAAGAGCTTATAAGCTAAATTCTGCATATACACATAATTGAGAACTGTCTGATTCTGATAAGAAACTATGAAAGCCTTAAATTATCTTACAATGATGCCTTTTTCACCTGTAAACTGGTATGTATAAGTACAATCAGCTTTTGAGTTATGTATCCACAACCTAACTTCCTTTTCCTTTTTTGAGGAATCCAAGCAAAACAAACGAAACATAAGAGAGCTAGAGAACCTTGTCAAGCAGACTCTATTACTGATTAAAGGGCTAGTCTTGGTTCTGAATTGAAGGCGGCTAAGAGGGCTTAAGATAGACGAGCCAAAATGTCGTGAAGTTGAAAACCTGCTGCCATTTCGATGGAACTCACCCAAATTTGAGAATATATGATTTGGCTCTTGACTAAGATTTTGTTTCAGATGAAGCAGGGATTGAATCAAATGCTGTACGGAAACGCAGACCTGAACCAATATGCCTCGCTGTAGGGCATAGCCAAGAGAGTATGTTTGGGCCCAAAATCTGAAGAAGAAACAGTTAAAAACTTAATCAACCTTTGACTGATACTGATGACCATCTAAAGTCGATAAGAATTATTACCAAGGTTAGATTTTCATATATGCCTATGTCATATGGATGCTTATAGACTTGTCCACCTTTCTCTGCTAACCACATAGCTCTCACTCCTTCATGATACTGCTCAATTTAATCAACGGCGATTAGCAAAGAAATAAAGCCTATCTAGAGCTAGAATTGGATTAAAAATCAAAAACAACAAAGAAGAGAAAGAACAACCTCGATAGTTGTTTTGTTTTGTAAAATGAGGTAGATGTGCCACCCGAGAAGAACACATAAAGCGACACTCAATGGGATGAGAAGAAAAGCTGAAACTATCTGTAGGAAGAAACCATAACCATTAGCAAAAGGATATTTGTTGGTAGTTTTCGAAACAAATCATCAAATGCAATCATTACATATATTGTTCTTAGATAGCTTCCCATCTCTTCGTCTTCATCTTGAGGTTCAACAGTAAGGCTTCCCAAAAGTAAAACCTAAATTACAAGGAATCCAAGTAAACTCTTA
Organism: Biscutella laevigata subsp. laevigata; assembly: GCA_900406315.1. NCBI lineage: Eukaryota > Viridiplantae > Streptophyta > Magnoliopsida > Brassicales > Brassicaceae > Biscutella > Biscutella laevigata. Next base: position 7,086 of record OVAU01003057.1, read on the forward strand.
TACTAAAGCGGCACAGAGTTATATACAATAAACTAGCAGAAGTTCAGAAGTGTACCAGGGAGTATACACATGTAATCACCGCATAGACAACAAAGACAAAGAAGACTTTGTAGTTAGTGTGTCCTACGCAGTTGTTGATCCAAATACAATGGTGGTCCTTCAATTCAAAGACGACTGATTTAACATATTATCCAAATGGTTTTGATGTTTAGTTTGGCATGAAACATAAGGGTTCAGTAGAGTATACCATTCTAAGCACACATCTTTTGCAAACACGACAATGGTGAGCTCGTGGAGGTTTGAAATGTGAACACTTTTGGCAATACCTCAAGTCTCCTCCCTGCAAATGACGTAACCAAAGTATGAAGTGAAAACAAACTTCATTAGTGCACTTTCCCTGAAAGATCTAAAACATACAATTGCAGGAGATTAAAAAATCCTGAGAACATCTCACAAATGGAATCTTAAAGCCTCAACTTTTAAGGTCCTAACTAGAAGTTAACAACAGATCCGATACCTTAAAAGGTAAACTGAGTCACATAGGCTATCAAACAACGTTAGGGGAACAAAAAAAACTACACAAATCACAACTATAGCGAACTCATAGAGCCCAAAGATGAAGTGATTCCACAGAGTCAACCTTGAATCCATATAGAAGAAACATTGAATGGACTACAAATCATGAACTCTGTCTAAGAGATTAAAGACAAAAAATTGATTTTAAGATTTTCGTTACTCAAAGACTATTTGACCAATATGACAAAGAAAAAGACAAATCTCTCTGATATTGAAATGAACTCAACTGATCAACATATCCAAATTTCTACATATGCTCAGATATCTCGGAGTGGACTATTCAACACCTAGAACTGAAGAACCCAGACAAAAAAGATTTCACCTTGCGCTTGATTTCGTGGACAGGACTCTCCGGATCTTCAACATCTGGCATGTAATTGAGTGGAACCCGACCCGGATCCCTGAAAATCGCGATGGAGTAGCTGTACACGCACATCACAGCCAGAGCGGTGAACACCGCGGCGTTCGCAATTCCGGGAGAAGAAGTGAGGCTGAACCACCGGTCAATGAAAGTGAAAACCGTGGAAAAGTAGATGAAACCGATCACTAACAACACCACCGTGACGGGGAGAGAAAATCCTACTCCTTTTCGTTTCATTTCTAAAACTCAAAAGGGTTAAGTCGGAGCACCGGCGTCTAGACGACGGTGTCTCCGGCGAGTAAATTCTAATTTAATAATTTTGTTTTCTTCCTTTCTCGAATGTTGTTAATACGTTTTTGTCGATGATTTTGGAGATCTTTATCTCCCACCTAATTAAAAGGACCCCTTCTTTATTATATTATTTCGTATTTGCCCCTTATGTTCTTCATTTTTGTAATCATGGTCTCTTAGTTTCTTGAAATTACATTTGCAGCTATATATTTCCTAAATTACACATTTAACCGATTTAACCAGAAAACTTGGTTTAACCGGTTTTAGAGAGCCAATTTGGGCTTGAGATTTAAAAGCCCAATAACGTTGAAGACGCATCATCGTCGTCGCTTTTCGGCTTTTCTCTTCGGAGGAGGTCGACGAGGTTTAGAATGTTGTAGTACCTTCGCGAATAATCTTTTCGGCTTTTATAAAACGAAACAATCGATTAGCAGGCACTTCCTCTCTATTATTACAAACACACAAAATTCGAGGTTTCGATTTTGTTGAAAGCGTTCTTCAATGGCTAAAGACGGACCAAATTGGGATGGATTGCTTAAATGGAGTCTCTCTCACGCCGACGGTACTCGACCAACTCGCCAGTTGAGGTATAGACTTCATTTTTGTAGTTAATTTGGCTCTCTCTCGTCGTTATCTAGTTGGTTTGATTAGGTTGTATAGTGATTAGTTTGTGTTGGTTTGATGGGTAGGTAGAGAAATTTCTGTTGCTCGAATTTGGCTTGATGAATCTTGTTAGCGAATTGGCATCAGTGTCTGATAAAACAATACTTGTCCAACTTATTCGTTTGATTAGTTTGAATCATCGGAATTTGCAGCTTATGGAATTCCTCGTTTTCATTTCCATGTAACTATCTATAAATCTTAAGCGAATCCACCATAGTCATGCCAAAACCTCATAGTCTGTACAGTATGTCAGGTGTTTGTTGTGTAACATTTGACTTGTTTAATGTAACAGTGAGGAGGATCGAAAATGGTTTATGGAGGCTATGCAGTCGCAGACTGTAGATGTAGTCAAGCGCATGAAAGAAATTACACTAGTTATGCAGACACCTGAACAAGTTCTGGTGGAACATGGAGTAACACCTGAAGATATTGAAGGTGCTTTATTCTGAATTGACTCATTGTTTCCTTCATTTTTTACTCATCTCTAGTCATCTTTTGGGGGTACTAAACGTGAGTTTTTAATCTTGTAGACTTGCTGGATGAGTTGCAGGAACATGTTGAATCGATCGATATGGCTAATGGTAAACAATCTTTTACTTGGAACTTTTCTCCTTGCGGATTGCGGTTTAATATGAATACCACTTGCTTACTATTGTGTAGATCTTCATTCTATTGGAGGCTTGGTTCCACTTCTCGGGTTCCTTAAAAACCCTCATGCTAATATTCGGGCAAAAACTGCTGATGTCGTAAGCACAATAGTTCAGAACAATCCTCGAAGCCAGGAATTAGTTATGGAAGCCAATGGTTTGGAGTCGTTGCTCTCGAACTTCACTTCTGACACAGATATTCATGCTCGGACCCAAGCTCTTGGCGCAATATCATGTAAAGCCCTCTCTGATATTACATGATGAAAACCGTTTGCTCTTTTGGCTCATTGTTTTTCACTCGGTTAATGATAATTCATATATGACATGTAGCTTTGATTCGCCATAACAAGCCTGGAGTTACAGCTTTCAAGCTTGCTAACGGCTATGCTGGCTTAAGAGATGCTATGGCATCCGATAGTGTGAGATTTCAAAGGTAACTATTCTTTCAAGCCTCTCATGATTTCAAACCTCGAAAGATTTCTGAATTGTTGGTTTTTATTTTCTTTCTAAATTCTTCAGGAAAGCTTTAAACTTGTTGCAATATCTTCTACAAGAAGATGATTCAGACCGTAGTATTGCCACCGGACTTGGTTTCCCCCGTGTGATGATGCATCTCGCATCTAGTGACGATGCTGAAACCAGAGAAGCCGCTCTTCGTGGTTTACTCGAGCTTGCGAGAGAGAAAAACGATGGAAGCGGATGTAGCAACATAGAGAAAAGCGATGAAAAACTGAGACAGCTTCTAGAAGAACGTATCAAAGGAATCAGCTCGATGTCAAAAGAGGATCTTGGAGCGGTTAAAGAAGAGAGACATCTAGTGGATTCACTGTGGAATATTTGCTACAATGAGCCTTCTTCTCTTAGAGAGAAAGGACTTCTCGTTCTTCCCGGTGAAGACGCATTGCCTCCTGATGTCGCAAGCAAGCTCTTTGAGCCACCTCTTAGAGCTGCTGCAGCAAATCGTAATGCCACTGAGAAGAAAGAAGAACCTTTGAAACTACTTGGACCTGCTCCATAGACACCATTCCAGACTAAAGTTTTATTGTACTTTCTTTGTTTTCTTGTCTGTAATCAGATTTTCAGAAAAAGATTCATAGATACATCAACAATGTCTAGAATCTAATGTTATGTTTATGGCTTTGATTATCTGAGATCTGTACTATTTTTGTTGTCGAGTTTTAAGAACATTTCATATTTTCTTAAAATCCCAAGCCGAAAATGACATTGTTGGGCTTGTGATAATCTGACATTGTTGGGCTTGCGATAAAATGACATTACTATTTATCGTTTTCGGTTTAATAACAGCCAATGTGGACCACATTTAAATTTACCGGTTTAACTTGTAACCTATTTAATATAAGAAAATTGGTGGATCATTAAACCCTAAATCTTTTCCAATTCTGCGGATGATCGCATAATACAACTTTCTTTCGCCAGAAGTAATCTGATTTACTCATTATGATACATGAAAACGATCATATCAAGTTGTTAAGTTCGTTAGGCTAATA
>OVAU01003058.1:0-11178 GCA_900406315.1 Biscutella laevigata subsp. laevigata
TTTTATCTTCAATACAATGGTTAGACGGATTAATCAAACGGATAAAATCATGATCTATAAAACAAAAAATTATATAACTAAATAAATTTACAGAAAATGATTTATTATTATTTATTAATCACACATATAATTTTAAAAATATAGTTTTCTATAAATTTANTATCATTATAATTTAGAAACACATCACCCCGCCTATAATATAATAGTTCTAGTGTGTATTGTTATAGAGATTAGAGACGGTGAAAACTTGTTTCGTGGGTTTCTATAGAGCCTTTTTAATAGCTCAGGCCCATTTTATGATTCTGTTACGGGCCTATTCGATATCTCCATTAATTTTGCGTTTTCCAACATTTTATTTTTTGCTAAACCCTAAAAAACTTCACGCCGGTTAATTAACTAACCACCGTGTGTTTTTTTTCCTCTTCTCCGCGTTCTCTAATTACAAGCTTTCAGGTGCGGCTTGGTTGATTTAAAATTCATATCCTTATTGGTTTCTGAGTTTATCTGTCTGGATTGCTACCAATGTCTAAGGAGAACGAGTTTAATTTTCTTGTATCATTTGTTTAGGTAATAAGGAGAACGAGTTTAGTATCAAGATGGAGTTGAATTCAGAGGATAACAATCTCGTGGAGAAGGTCTTACCTCCCGTTGAGCAGGTACTAACCTTCGTTGGTTTAGTATTTTGGAACTTTTCGTTTAAAACTTTGCTTTCAAAATTTGTATGCAGGAGATCGATGTTGAGTTGGAAACTAAAGTAAAGAAATATCTTAGAGGAGAAGGTGCTAATCTAGAGGTATTAGATTTATATAGCTTCGATGATTTTGCCTTTTGGTTGTGGAAGGCATTAGTTGAGTCTTCTATTTTTTGTGTTCTGCAGACTTTGAAAGATAAGAAACTAAAGACTCAACTTGCTTCACGAGAAAAGTTATTTGGCAAATCTGCAAAAGCCGCTGCTAAAATCGAGAAGGTAAATTCATGGTTTCAACAGTTTTGATTCTTCTGTTCTTGATAGTTCAGCTTGTTTTTTGAAGTTTTGATTATTGTCGTCTAATCTGTTTTTTCACTTTTTTCTTTGTAGTGGCTCTTGCCAGCTGAGGCAGGCTATTTGGAGACTGATGGTCTAGAGAAGACATGGCGAGTAAAACAGACAGATATTGCCAAAGAAGTAGATATTTTAAGCTCAAGAAACCAATATGACATTGTGCTTCCAGGTAAAGGCTCAATAGCTTCTTGTGAGATAAAAAACCAAATCTTATGTATGGAAAATTTTTAGCTAGGTTAGTCTACGTGATTAACGCTTTCTTTGTTATATGTGTTTCTAATTCACTTTCTGACACTGGTGTACATATGTAGATCTTGGCCCTTACAAGCTTGATTTTACTGCAAGTGGTCGGCATATGCTAGCTGGTGGCCGCAAAGGCCACCTTGCTCTTGTAGATATGATGAATATGAGCCTAATTAAAGAGATTCAGGTCTGATTTTTTTCTATTTTATAATGATATTCATAAGTGCTTGTTTTTTGTAAAATTTGATTTGGTTATAAATAGAAATTGTGATATCTGCCAGGTAAGAGAAACAGTGCGTGATGTTGCATTTCTGCATAATGAACAGTTCTTTGCAGCTGCCCAGAAGAAGTATGTATTGTCACTTTCAGTTACAACACTCTCTTACAAAAAGTTGGATATCTGAAATGTACATCCTTTGTGTGTGTTCGAGGTGTTTGGCCTAAGATCTTAACTCGACATTCTCTTACAGCTACGCTTATATATATGGGAGAGATGGAACTGAGCTGCATTGTTTGAAGGTGAGATTTATGCTGTTTGGTTGAAAGAAAGAAACTTATGTCCAGTGCTCGTGGTTAGTGACTTTAAAACTTTGTCCATACCAGGAACGTGGTGCAGTGGCCAGACTTAGGTTCCTCAAGAACCATTTCCTGCTTGCATCAATAAACAAATCTGGGCAGCTACATTATCAAGATGTAACCTATGGTGACATGGTTGCTAGTATCCGAACAGGTAAAGGCCGAACAGATGTAATGGAAGTGAATCCTTACAATGGAGTTGTTGCCTTGGGACATTCTGGTGGAACGGTCACAATGTGGAAGCCCACTAGTCAAGCACCTCTTGTTCAGATGCAGTGTCACCCTGGTCCGGTCTCTTCTGTAGCGTTTCATCCAAATGGCCATCTCATGGCTACATCAGGTAAAGAACGCAAAGTGAAGATTTGGGATTTGCGTAAATTCGAGGAGATTCAGACTATTCACGGATTCCATGCGAAAACGCTAAGTTTCAGTCAGAAAGGTTTGTTAGCAGCTGGAACTGGATCGTTTGTTCAGATTTTAGGAGATTCAAGTAATGGTTCATCACATAACTATAATAGATACATGAACCATTCCATGGTGAAAGGTTATCAAATAGAGAAGGTTATGTTCAGACCATACGAAGATGTACTCGGTATCGGTCACTCAATGGGTTGGTCAAGCATTCTAATTCCAGGATCTGGAGAACCCAATTTCGATTCTTGGGTAGCTAATCCATTTGAAACATCGAAACAGAGACGAGAGAAGGAAGTCCATTTGCTTCTCGATAAACTTCCTCCTGAGACGATCATGCTCGACCCTTCAAAGATTGGTGCGATGAGACCCTCTAGGAGGAAAGAGAAGCAGTCGAGAGGAGAGATAGAAGCTGAGAAGGAAGTGGCTATAGAAGCAGCAAAGAGCACTGAGCTGAAGAACAAGACGAAAGGAAGGAATAAACCTAGCAAACGGACCAAGAAGAAGAAAGAGATGGTGGAGAACGCAAAGCGAACATTCCCGGAGCAAGATCACAAGACTGCTCTTAAGAAAAGAAGAATCAGTGAAGAGATCGCAGCTGAGTTACCTTCGAGTTTGAAAAGATTTGCAAAGAAAAACTGAATTGTTTTGTGAAAGTCCGACAAGGTGAGTTCTGAAGATTTTGTATTCGACTTATTACTACTTGACATGTGATAATGTAAGAACTGGTCAAATTATTTTATTTAAAAACGATTTGTTTGAAACGGTATCGTTTAGTTGATCACATGTTCTTTGTAGTAGTTCCTCCGATTCTTCTTCTTCACCTCCCCCTTCACCGAACTCCCCTAATTTCTCTCTTTTCTTTTTTCTTCCAATTGAAATTTCTTGCTCTGTTTCTAGAATTTTGGAATCCTGTTTAGATCCAATGAGTTTCGTCGAGGTGTAGAAGAAGTTGGGAGATGTTGACAATGGAGAAGGAATTTGATTCAAAGCTTGCTCTTCAAGGGAATTCTTCAAATGGTGAAACTATTTCCAGAAGCAAGAGTTTCACATTTAAGGCTCCTCAGGAGAATTTCACCCTCCAGGATTTCGAGCTCGACAAAATCTACGGCGTTGGCTCTTATTCTAAGGTTTTTCCATTCTTATCGTTTTTATATAAATCGGTTTTCTCTCCAATTTTCTTAGACATTTCGTCTCATGGAGAATCGACCCAGGTTGTTAGGGCAAATAAGAAAGATAATGGAGCTGTGTATGCCTTGAAGATCATGGACAAAAAGTTTATCACCAAGGAGAATAAAACAGCTTATGTCAAATTGGAGAGGATTGTTCTTGATCAACTCGAACATCCCGGGATTGTCAAACTCTTCTTTACATTTCAAGATACATTCTCACTATGTAGGTGTTTTATATACTAATGGCTTTTGTCAGTAGACCATTTTACTCTCTGTGCTTGAAGGCCTGTGATTGTGACTGATTTTGGTCCTTCTCACTTTTGTAGACATGGCGCTTGAATCTTGTGAAGGTGGTGAGCTTTTCGACCAAATCACCAGAGTAAGATGCTATTCAGAGTCTGTGAGATTGTTTCATATTCTTAAAAGTAGTTGTGTTATTGTTTTGTTTTTGTTTTTGGCAGAAAGGTCGCCTATCAGAGGATGAAGCTCGGTTCTACGGTGCAGAAGTTGTGGATGCTCTTGAGTATATACACAGTATGGGGCTGATACATCGTGATATAAAGGTAGCTTTTTTTTCACATAGCATCTTATAGACCGGAAAAGGACATTATTGCTTACATTTTCCCTGAATTTTGAATGAGTAGCCGGAGAATTTGTTACTAACTTCAGATGGACACATTAAGATTGCTGATTTTGGTAGTGTAAAGCCAATGCAAGACAGCCTAATCACAGTACTTCCTAATGCAGCTTCCGGTAATATGAGTTTTAATGTCCTTTCGGCCTAAGTTGTTCTTAATAATTATTTTCAGATTTTGTTTTAAGCCTGTCTGTAAACTGGTGTCTTATGCAGATGATAAGGCGTGCACTTTTGTCGGAACTGCTGCATATGTTCCTCCTGAAGTTCTCAACTCCTCTCCAGCAACTTTCGGGTAGAGTTCTGTGTTAGAACAAATTATCACCAATATGTGTTGAAGATATGAAGCTTTTGGTTTTGAAGTAGCCTTTTGGTTGTATGAATTACTAGATACCTCTTACTTAGAACAATTTTCTTGGGTATTTCTGTAACATGTTCAAACAGAAATGATCTGTGGGCACTTGGCTGCACTCTGTACCAAATGCTTTCAGGAACTTCTCCATTCAAGGATGCTAGCGAATGGCTGATTTTTCAAAGAATTATAGCAAGAGATATAAAATTCCCGAATCATTTCTCAGAAGCAGCAAGAGACCTCATCGACCGGTTACTTGTAAGATATGCTCACTTTGCCCAGTCTTTGCTCATCGGGAATTAAGCTCTGTGAATAACTTTGAACTTGGGCTTTGAGTCTTTGACACTGTGGCGCTCTCTCAGGATACAGATCCTTGTAGAAGACCAGGAGCTGGATCAGAAGGTTATGCTTCTCTCAAGAGACATCCTTTCTTCCAGGGAGTTGACTGGAATAACCTAAGGTCACAAACTCCTCCAAAACTAGCTCCAGATCCATCGGTATTTACCTCCTTTCTATCCTTCCAACTGCTGCGCTAAAATATTTTTCCGTCTTGTCCTTCTCTTGATCCGGTTTTATCTTTTGCAGTCTCAGTCAGCATCTCCTGAAAGAGATGGTTCTCCATGGACCCCTGCACATGTCGGAGATGCTTCAGTCATGCAGAACAATGGACACGGTGTTTCGTCTTCTGAATCCTCAGGTTCCATAACTCGGCTTGCCTCCATAGATTCTTTTGATTCGAGATGGTAAGACTCTACTAAGCATTTACTTCTATTCCGGGAACGCTCAATCTAACCCGGTTTCCTAATGTTTGCTTTGTAACAGGCAACAGTTTCTGGAACCGGGAGAATCGGTTCTAATGATATCTGCAGTGAAGAAGCTACAGAAAATCACAAGTAAGAAGGTGCAGCTAATTCTCACGAACAAACCGCAACTGATCTATGTCGATCCATCAAAGCTTGTTGCAAAAGGGAACATAATCTGGTCTGATAACTCCAACGACCTCAACGTTCAAGTCTCAAGTCCTTCGCATTTCAAGATTTGCACTGTAACACACTCTCACCATCTTTCCACACTCTTTATTTTTGTCTGTGATGGAACTTTACAGTTGATTCTTGTTGGCATTTTGTTTTGTTTTTGGTTTGGCAGCCTAAGAAGGTTTTATCGTTTGAAGATGCAAAACAAAGAGCTTTGCAGTGGAAAAAAGCAATCGAGACTCTTCAAAACCGTTGAGACAATATAGCTGATTATGTCAATTCATTGAATTCTTCTTTTCTGTATAAATTCAATTGATTTTACACCTCGTTGTATGCATAGAGAAGAAGAGTCTTCAAAGACAGGATTTTTGGGTCCAGATTGTTAATTTATGAATTAAAGTCACGAATGTAAAACCTAAGCTAGTGTGGACCGCTTAGCAATTTCGATTTTGATTGGTTAACTTCTTCATTTGGAGTTAGTTTTTTTTGTTGTTTTACATTTTCGGGTATATAAAAATAGATTCGGTTTAATAAAAAAATATGTGCTACAATTTATCCATTTTTCTGTGCAATGTTTTTTTATATATACCATATGGAGTTCTGGGCTTTGCAGTACATAATCTATTCGAGGTCCGGAGTCAGTCTTTAATAATAGTTTGTTAAAGATGTAAATTTTTCTTCCATTGTAACTTGAACCCCGGTAACGATGGTGGCAAGTTGTTTATTCCATTTATCACTAGACCAAGGTCATTTTCTATACAATGTTAAGAAGAGAGATAGTCGATTAAGACTAAAATAGTCGATTGATTTGAAACTGTACATTATTTTAAACTTTATTCATTTCTAACCAAAAAGAATCATAGGGTTCAAACAAAATAGTGGTTAAAAAAAAAAAATCTGCTGCTTTATTTTTAGCTATGTACAAAGCAAAGGATGAGAAACTTCCCTTGTTCCAAAAACGCAAGGTGTCACTGTCAGTTAATACGGTTATGCTCCCGCCTTTTTTTCCGGTATGTGTAATTGTTGCACAGACAAAATAACCACTTCCGTTTTTAGAATGGTAATGTATTTAATCGCAAGTTAATTCGTTAAAAAGAATGGTAATGTATTTCATATTCCAGAACAAATTTAACCCTTATTGGTTTATTTCGGTTAAGTAGGATACGGTTTATTTCGGGTAAGAAGGATTCCAAAATAATAACTTCTTCTTCTTTGACGAGCATAATCAAATCTCCTCAGTTTGCAGATTCGTTTGTTTGATATCAAATCTTTGGACGATCTTCTTCCAAGCACCTTTGACATGGATGCAACTGGTATTTGGGCGGAAATTGAACGATCTGAGAGGTGCCTCTGAGACATTGATTTATCTATGATTTCATTACTTAGTGATTTTTTGTTTGTTCTGTACTAAAAATTGGCGATTTGGAGAAATATATTTCCTTAGAAAAGTTCACTCTCGAATTGAAATGTCTCTGATGAGTGATGACTGAAGTTCATCTCATACTTGTAAACCATTTACGTTTTCTGGGTTCTTACAAGTTGTAGAAAGATATTTTCACAGCACAAAATTTTGATTGCTCGTTGTTTTGACTGTGTATAGCTACCTCGTGTGCTCTATGTATGAAGAGGCAGAGTCATTATCTTCATCCATACTGATAAAAATATCTGGAAACGTTGATGTTTTATCTGGTGAAGCACTTGGTGATCCTCAATTGTATGACATGTTGGAATCTGTTGGTATGGTTTTAGTCCAATCCTTGCATGGACTAGGCAGGTATATTTCATGATTATTCGGGTGATCTGATTTTGACCATTTATTTTCCCTCTTACTTCCCTTTAGAGTTTAGCTCGCTTGTTGTAGTTTCGGCTCTGTGATAATTTTTGCAACAAGTTTCTTTTCCTTGCAGGACAGTTGAGATTGTAAGCGAGTTAAGAAATGTGTATGGTGAAAATGCAGCTATTCCTGTTCAAGTTCTTCTCACTGGGTATCTTTTCAAATCTCTTTCTTCGACATTACTTACAGCTTTATATGCTTCAAAAGGAGGATATTTGGGTTGTCTTTCTCTGCTATATGCTTCAGAACTAGGAGTAAATGACTAACAGAACACTGCTTTCTGAATCAGTAAGTTAGACAAAAGTCACAAAACGAGATTTTAGATTCTTTCCTACTAATCTTTTCTTATTCCTTTTTTCTCTTAGGATATGCCTTCAAATATCAAACGGTTCCTACTCTGGCATACGTGAGATTCTGGAAGACTTCTTTAGCATATGGGTTTACAAGGACAATCGCAATATTCTTAGTGATGCTGGATTAAGTGCAAAGGGATTCCATGGGAAAATGTCTTTGGATATTGATGAGTATATGGAGGTTCTGGAGCTGTATACCTTTGGAGTTCTTGGAAAAGTTTCAAACGACATAGGCCTAGCCGTTGCATGGGTTGAGAAAGCTTCATTGCCTGATGACAGACGACAGGTTTTTTTTTAAAACCATTTTCATGAAGTTGTGTATGAACTTGTGAGTCTGTTTTAACCAAGATGATAGACTAAACTCTCTGTTTCAGGGGCTTTTGAGAAGATTGCATTATTTACTTTCTCTCAAAACATCAAACGTTCCAGAGGTTAGTTCTTCTGAGAAAGATTCCAAGGATTCTTCTCATGCTGTAGTGAATAACAAGAAGTCTTTGGCGAATGAAACGAATGATGACATTGATTCCCTCCGGAACCTCTCTAAACAACATGAGCCATTGTCACTTTGGTCATCCCATCATCTAAGCTTCAAGCTTGGTAATACCCAATATAGCATGTCCAAGGGAAAGTTTGCCATAATTCTTGTCGTACTAGTTATCTGCTATGCTTTTAAGAGAAAACGAGCTGCTTTCATATGGTAAGAATTCTTCTAAGCTTGTTCCTGAGCTGTTTATTCTTGAATTATCAGAAGTTATGTGATGAAAAACATACTTTGTAATCTGTATGCTTGTTTACTTATTTCAGGATCATTCGCAGACAAATAGCGTCGACGAAAAAAGCAATTGTAGATTTCTGGAAGCTTGCGTTTTCATACCAAGTGAATCCTCTTGCAGCTATTCAATCCATACCAAGCACCACAACATGAGGCAAGTGGTGCACAGTTCCCAAAGGCTAGACGATGGATCAAATACCTGATTTTGCATTGAAATAAAGCTGCATTATCTTTAGTTTTAGGCCGAGACTTTATCACATCCTATATTTAGTTAGTCAGAAGTATGTTGTATGATCAGTCTAGATTCAATTTTGATTTAAAGGAGAACACTTCAGTGACTAAAACAAGGTAGCTTCAGTGAGCAATGCTGAGCTACAAGTCACAGGAAATAGAAGAGACTGAATTCAGTCATTGCTCACTGAAGCTACCTTGTTTTAGTCACTGAAGTGTTCTCCTTTAGATTCAGTCATAATAAATCTAAACAAAAGAGAAGCTGAAAATTCTGCAATAATAATTTTGTAATGGAGTTTACAAATGCTGTATCTGAACATATACATGTTTTAACCAAATTAATCTCTTGTAAACAGATTTATACATAACTTTTGCTAGATTTATTCATGCTTATACATCACGGAAGGATTCAGACATTATGGAGTACTAGGCTCAAGCCTTCTTCGGCGGATTTCAGCCACGCCGGTGGTTGGTTTCCGTTTAAGTACTTGGGTGATCGGAATTACGCTTCTCATGTGTTTAATCCCAAGAATTTCTCTCTGGATATGAATTTCAAACTTGTTATTTTTCCTTTTACAAACTTCTCTTAGAACAGAAATTCACAGGCTACGTTGAAAACACAATTCAGAATACATCAAAATAACACAAGGATACAAAGTAGACACTGAAGTAAAAGAAATATCCAAAAGCAGAGCTTATCCTAGACTTAATGCATTTGAACGCTTCACCTTTCATCACGATAGCTCATGAGGTGAGCTAAAGTACCTCGCCGGGAAGTCCACTCGGTGCCTGCTACATTTATTTAGAAAAAATGCCACAAAAGGAGCAAACACTATTAATCCAGTAATCGCTGGGTTCGCAATGAGGAAACCGACCAGTATGGTATAGGCTGGGCCCATTTGGCCATCTGAAGTTGGGAATGTAATGTTTAACATTGCGAAATTAGCAATCCCTAGAGCTGCTATGGAACCATAGATGACCTTCCACATAGGGAGACCAACTGTGAGAATCATGATCACATATAGAGATGAGAAGAAGGCAATTCCATTGGGGATATAAAAAAATATAGCTTTGTAAAAAGACATAATCATCTGTCCAGCGTAGTGAATATCACTATCAGGCTTTGAATCATCTTGCCAAAATCCACCAGGAGGACTGAGATTAGCTTGGTATGTAGCTGTTACTATCAGTATAGCCACCACAAGTATCACACTGCGACTGTCGTTACTGTTCGGATATATGTGTGTAGTCTTGCTTAGATTGTTCAAGCCAAAGAGACTGTTATATTTTTCGATACTCGATGGTTTTTTGCTCAAATATCTTGCAAGGGTTGTTGCCTTACCAGATAGTAGTCTTTCTTTGGTACTCTGGAATATGCTGCTTGCTTTAGGGCAAAGAGGGGATTGGTGAGTTTGGAGTATCTCCATCGCAGTCTTACCATCCAAGTTCTTCGCTTTTACTTTCACCATTCCACGTAGCAACTCCATGACCTGCAAAAATCAGGCACACATGTCATCAACATATATGTATTACTTTTAACTTCGCCTGTTGCCACTGAAATCCAGGAACTTGCACAAAGAACACAATCGAAGAAAGCTAAGTCCCAGAGGTTAAGAAGCTCCAAGGAAAAAACAGAGTAACAATTGCCAATTCAAACGCATCAACGATGATAAGAGAGCAAGATGAGAACATTTTCTGGACCAACAAACCTCAACGTTTGAACAAGAAATTGTATGAAAAGCAAGAGAGTTTTAGTGAAAAAGAGGAACTAAATGATCAGAGAGACGTCTACCTCAGTTTGATTGATCGATGCAGAAATATGCAACACTGTGTTACCATCTTCATCCTTCCAGTCCAAGACTTCCTCCCTGTTTATTCTCTTAACCCATCCCAATAGAACTTTAAATGCCTCAAACTGGTGGTTCTTCACAGCAATGTGCACGGCTGTCTCACACTTAATCGTCAAATCTTCTAAGGAAGAAGGACAAGACCACAAGAACTCACTCAACAAATCCGAATCACCTATTTGAGCCACTTGATGCAAAGGAGTAATCCTTCCTCTTCCTTTGATGCTAACTAAATTGTTGTCAATTGCAATAAGTCCTCTGGCCGTTTGAAAGTGGTTGTTTTGTAGGGCTAAATGTAATGCGCTGAAACCTGACGTGTTTAGCTTCAAAGCAAGTGATGGCTTAAGGGTCATTAATTCCATGGCGAAGTGAGTTTTCCCTTTTTCAGCTGCAATGTGTAGTGGCGTCTCACAAAAAGGCACTTTATCGAAGCCTTCTAGAATATTTGGATTTTCTGCAATCAACTCGTAGAGTCTCCCAATATCTCCATCTTGAGCTGCCTTCTTAATTCTCTCACAGATATTCTCATCTTGGTTAATAATATCTGATACTCTATTGACATCGATAGCAATCGACATAACTTCACTAGTTCTCTGCTCTGCCTCCACAGTCCGTAGTATGTTTGTTGGCTGTTGTAACATTAGGTTTGTTAATATAAGGGTGCAGGTGCCCCAATGTCTATAATATGGGATTTGGCTGCATTTCGTCGAAAATCTATTTTACGGTATAGACGCTTA
>OVAU01003059.1:0-11558 GCA_900406315.1 Biscutella laevigata subsp. laevigata
GGCCCAAGAAACGGTCCAAGAACCTCAAAATCGGGCCGTTGGACTTGCTCTAAAACTTCTATCTTCTGCTGAAAGCCTTCAAACGACTCTTCCAATTAGGTCTAGACCTTTTTTTTTTTTTTTTTTTTTTTTTGAACGAACCAATTAGGTCTAGACCTAATATTTGTTAGTTCTAAGGTATTAGTGTCACTACTTTCAAAGATGGAACTTTTTCACGTCCAATTCGGGATGCTTTCTTAATTTTATTGGTTCATGTGTGCGGAACACTAAAATTTGAATCTTCCAGTGTGCTTCTTTCACGACATGCTCTGGTTCCGAGTGTATAAGGTCGGAACTATATATGGTTGCCGGTCTCCGGTTTGCAAGCACATGAAAGATCTCGACTTTTTTAATGCAAAGTACTCCCTTTGTCCCATTATATAGAATTTTCTAGGTGTTTCAAAATATAAGATTTTCACAAATAACAATACAAATTTTAAATGTTCTTTCATTAAATATTGAATTGACTAACCAATAAAATTTAAGTAAACAATTTTTTATTTTCTTTTAAATTATTATTAACACTTCATTAATGATTTTTTGGCATAATTAATAGTTTTCTTAAGAATTGTATATTCACCTAGAAAATTATATATTATGGGACAGAGGGAGTATTAATATTCTTCGAATCTTCCAGAAGCTTTGCTCTTTTCTTTTTTCTTTTGAAAAATTTATCCTTTATCTTACCAAAATAACCATAAACTTATAATCTCCTAGTGTTATAGTGCATGCGAAGTCTATGTCTGATTGATCAATATATTTTGAAATAGAAAAATGATGTAGATCACATATCCGGATTGAGCACATGCCTACTGACCCATGCATTTGGTAAAAATGAAAACACATTCACACTAATGATATATATATAAGAACCTTTATACGTAGATTTTATCTAAATCTGTATATAGTAAATGCATAATTTCTTGAATCAATAATTTTAAGACATGTGTTATACTCCCAAACTATCTATCTCTAGTACACGATATAACAAAACTAATAAACAATATTTGTTAAATTGTTAAAAATGAAGGGAGGAAAAGATTCTGTATTCGCATGTACATATTGAAGAAATTCAGACCGGTTGAACTAAACCAAGATTGGCTGATTTGCATAAGCAAAAAGAAAATAGCGAGTGGTGTTTGGAAAAATGGAAATCAAGAAAGACTTAGAAGATTTCCATTTTAAGAAGAAAGCTTGGTGAATAAATAGAAGCTAAGAAAGCAGTACGGGGCATCGATTGAAGTCTGAAGAATCCTTGAACGTAGAAGAAGGTGATCGATCACTGTTGCAATCGGACACAAAGAGCCACAACAAGCATTGTGTTACTAGCAACGTTGTTGAGTTAAAGAACCAGAGAGTTCTTCTAGGATAGACGGCTAGATAAGTTTCTTAGAGTTTCAGAGATATGATTGTGTGTGTAACAAATCATATGAGCCTAAGATTAATTACATTGCAAATTGATATTGACTGTTTAATAAAGAAACTTATTGGGATTAAAAGTTTTGTCTGTGTGTCACAATCTTTGGGTGTTATACTTTCTGTCTGACTGGTCTTTATACATATAGCCATTCATTAGTATAATATATAGACACACAGAGAGAGCTCGACATAACAAAATGCAAACACAAAACTTGCAAAAACACTCCCATCACTTTGTTTTTGTCCATGTATTATGTCATGGAGCATGGTGCTGGTTTAAACTAGCCGCAAAGCTCAAGGTCGATGGTCAACGCGTGACAGCTATTGATCTTGGTGGGTCTGGTGTAGACACGAGGAAGCTCGTCGAGGTTCGTTCTGTCTCGGAGTATCTAGAGCCCTTAATGATCTTTTTGGAGTCTCTTCATGAAGACCAGAAGGTGGTTCTCGTTGGTCATAGCTATGGTGGCGTTGGAATCTCTCTCTCGCTATGGAAAGATTTCCTACTAAAATATCTGTTGGCATCTTCCTCTCTGCTTATATGCCGCACCATGACTCTCCTCCGGCGGTTTTAATTCAAGAGGTAGCCAGAATATAATAAGTTTCAGTTTTCTAAAAAAAATTTTAAAAAAACACTAACCATCTTCTGCATAAAATGAACTTATCTTGTTTGGGACCATTTTTAAGAACATATCTTACAATCGCATCTGATCACTTTCTGTTTGTTTGCAGTATTTCAAGAGATTACCTGAAGGATTGTGAGTTTACATTCGAGGAAGGACCAGAACACCCGCCAAATTCAGTTATGTTCGGTACTAGTTTCTTGAAGGACAAGGCATATAGTATTTGCCAGTTAGATGTGATGAGTTTGTAACCATTTCTGTTTAATGTGTTCGACGAAAAAAAAAAGAAGCTTTTATTTATATAATATAACTATTATTATGGCATATTGGTCGACATATCAGTTAAGATCATGAGCAGGCAACTATTGGGCATATTTGATTATAGGATCTAGAATTAGCCATGTTGTTGGTGAAACCGAGCTGGTTAAGAGAGTGTTTATTGTTTGTGAAGGCGACAATGTGGTTCCAGAGGAGATTCAGAAGTGGATGATTAGCAACTACGAACCTAACCTAGTGAAGGTGATCGAAGAACCTGGTTCACATGGCTATGCTCACTAAGCCTCAACATTAACTTTCCAAACTGTTACAAGAAAAAGCTGAGATATACAACTAAATGTAAAACTATATAACTTTGTTATAACTATGTACGAGTAAGTGTATCTCTTCTCTTACAGTTACAAAAAGAAAAAAAAAAGTGTATCTCTTACGCATAAGTACATCGCGATCATATCACCAAAGGCTGCTCTTTCCTCACGATGGAGAACCTGAACAAAAAGAACAAGAAACCTGTGAGAGATGAAGAAGAGGATGACGACATTATAAACCTTCATCAGGTAGACAACTCAAAACTTATTGCCCGGTTCAACCTCAGTCTTGTTGGGAAAATGTTTAACAGAGAAAGTAGAATCACTGAGGCTCTTATCCCTTTCATGCCAAAGCCAAGTATTTGGGATGATGAAGGTCGCGTTAGAGGCTTGGATCTAGGGAATAATCGCTTCCAGTTCGACTTTGTTTCTGAAACAGATCTGCTTAAAGTCCTAAGCAAGAGACCTTGCCACTTTAACAAATGGTCTTTTTCTCTACAACGTTGGGCTCCTCATGTGGGAGATGCTTTCCCCAACTCTATGACTTTCTGGGTTAAGATTGTTGGTATCCCCACCCACTTCTGGTTAAATGAAATATTCTCGGAGATTGGCGAATCCCTAGGCCATGTAGAAAACTGCTGCTAGAGTAAGAGTCACGGTTAATGCTGATGCCCCCTAAATAATAATATACGTCCCAGAACCGAGAGAGATCATCATAGACCTATTACAAACAGAAGAGGTAGTAAGGGATAGTGCTTGGAACCGTAGAGATGTCAACCAAGATGCTTACTACAATCGTAACTCTCACTATAATCAGTCAAGGCCTTAATCACTACTACGGTGAATCTTCAAGACAATCAAACACTTCTCACAGAAAAAGAAATCATGAAGATTCTTTTGACATCAGTGAAGCGATTAGAAGAGATAAAAACAGACTTACTTTGAGAATTGGAGAACGACGCTCAAATCAAAACCTCAAGCAAAAATTGGCAGACCAGACCCTGATTCCCAAAGAACTATCTCGGATCCGAAGGAGATCCCAGTCAAGGCAAAGCAGAAAGTTATCTCTCCGGAACTCCGTAGATCCAGACCTTTCCGCCTCAACTTAGCAAAGAAAGCAGACAATTTCGACAAAGGGAAAGGGAAAGAATTAGACCAAAACGACTCCTCCAGATCCTTGAGCTCAGCAAGGAAAAAACTAACCTTCACAGACCAAGTTGATCAATTTCCTGCTGTTGCATAGACTCTCCAAAATATTCCGGATCCCCAGAAGCCGAGCCCTATCCCACCTGAAACAAAGAAAAAAAGCTGGTATGAGATGGTTATCAAAGAAGAAGAAGCAAACGCTCGATCTGTAGAGAATACCGTGAAGGGGATGGACGTTGAGAGCCAAACTGAAGCAAACCCTATTCCACAAACTGCAGAAGATACGGCCCAAGATATGGAGGAGGATTCGGAGAGAATTGAGGCGATTGTCGACGAGGAAGCAGACGGAGAAGGATCCTGGGAAGACGATGAAGGATGGAAAACGAGATACGTTTGCTCGAAGGTGAGGATGAAGAATGGATGGAGAACGATGATCTTCTAGACGAGGGCATCGACGACGCTGTCAAAGAGGAAGACGAAACTGAAGTTTTCGATCCCATGGTAGAAGATGCACCGACGCAAATTCCCCCGGAGATTGCGCTAGCTCCAGCGATGACCTCGGACCCGTCGTCCCTAACGAATCTCGTGGTGACAGAACCAAATACCAGAAGAAGAAAGGAGAAGATTGAACCAGGTGATCGAGTCTCAGATAAGAGGAAGGAGGTGAGAGCTCGTGGAGATAAGAAGAAAATTCCAGCTAGTCCAAATTTGATAGGATTTGCCGATTTGGGACTAAGCTGAGCCTTTTGGGGCAAATTCGAAAATCTCCAAATAATGAGGGACCAGCTGCAAAACAGAAGATGGATGGAAGTGATGGGCCATTCACTGGATCAATTTCAGAAACAAATGCTGAAGGGAGAGTTGAAGCAAGTGGGGATCTCGCCGAAGGCCCAAGTCATTTTGGAAGATGTGGACATTCAAATCCAGTAGAATCTCCAAAACAGTCCAAAATTCAAGGTAGCGGCCCAACAGTGAATAAGAAGCCGCCAAAAGTTTCAGCATGAACATTATAGCATAGAATTGTCAAGGTATCGGAGGCCATTTGAGGAAAGAGCACTTGAAAGGGTTATTTAAATGCTATCGTCCAAGTTTTTATTTTTTTATCTCAAACTAAGAATTTTTGGTGCTTTTCGTAAGACTTGTAAGTTTATTTTGACTATGATCAAGTTTTTACCCTCGTGGAATTGGGATAAAAACGGAGGTCTAACACTTTTTTATATGAACAACCCAGATATTTTTATCTCTTATTCTAGTGATCACATGATAGATATTCAAACCAAAATCGAAGGACACAAAACCCTTTTGACCTTTATTTATGGAGATTCGGTTGTTGAAAACCGAAAATTTGTCTGGGAGAGATTCACGTGCATGAGCCTAAATAGACATGAGGCTTGGTTTATGATTGGTGATTTTAATGAAATTACCGGCAATCATTTAAAAAGATATGGGAGACGTCGTCAAGTTCTTTCTCCTGTTTAGAATTATGCTAAACAATTGTGGCACGATGGCTTTTTCCTTCAAAGGTAACTCCCTTTCATGGTAGGCCAAAGGAGATGTGGGAAGGTGAAATGTCGGCTAGATAGAACAGTTAGAAATGAAGAATGACACCACCTTTTTCCCACACTAAAGTGGAGTATTTGAAACTTTGGGGTTCTGACCATAGACTCATCCTAGCTACTATACAAAAAGCACCAACAAGGAAAAAAACTTCAGATTTGATAAACGTTGGATTGGGAAACAAAGATTGCAAGAGGCTGTTAATTCGGGATGAGATAATCCGAGTGATTTCCCTAACCAGGCTTTTACCCAAAAATTTGTGTCGTGTAGACGACATATCTCCAGATGGAAAAGGTCAAATCCTACTAATGTGGAAGTTCGAATTAAAGAATTGAAACTAAAACTGGAAAGGGCCATAGAAGATGAAAATTCTACAGTTAAATATATTAATGAATTGAGACAACAACTCATCACATCTTTTTTTGAAGAAGAGACGTTTTGGAAACAAAAGAGTAGAAATTTGTGGTTTAAAACAGAACGCTTAAGACTCTCCCTTTGAAATAGAGTCTTCTCTTTTTCACTGTTTGGAGCACCTTCCGTCGAAGAATCAAGTTTCTGTCGACCTTCCACCGTCATCTTATGGTTGCTCAGCCGCATTTCAAACCCTAAAATGGATCTTGTTCTACAAAGAGCCGTCAACGTTCTCTCTTTGGAAGATAACGAAGAACCACTTATCTTGTCTTCTAACTCAGAGTATCGAGCACCAGAGCATCATCACAGAAGCATCCTCGGTTGTCTGCTTAACCCTAGAGTCCAAAAGGTCTCCGATATCATTCATGCCTTGCCGATGAAATGGGGGGTTTTCGACTGCGTCAGAGGTATTGCTCTCTCAAGTGACAAGTTTCAGTTTATTTTCAAGTATGAAGGGATGTGAAGAGAGTTTTAGAAATTGGTGTTTGGACGCATGAAGATTGGTCAGTGATCTTACAGAGATGGACTGAGTTCCCACCGGAAGACTATCTTGATATTCTGCCAGTGTGGATCAGAATGAGAAATGTTCCTTATAATTTCTATGCTAAAAAGACCTTTGATGACTTGGCTGAGATTATAGGGAAGGTAGATATATTGGCTTATGATGAGGAAAAATCACAAAACAGGGATTATGTTCGAGCAAGAGTTTTCTTCAATGTCAACAATCTAGTTCGGAAGTTAAGAGGGTTGCAGCTCCCCAATGGACAAAATATAAAGATGGGCTATGAGTTTGAAAGAATAAGGCGAATATGTTACGCCTGCCAGAGACTTACCCATGACCGTGATCATTGTCCCTTTCTTCAAGCTCTGCTCAATGAGGAATCATCCATTGTTGCAGTTTCTGGCAATGTCTTGCTACCGAGTGATCCTCTGTATGGAATCTTATCAGAGGAGCAAGTTGGACGTGATCCTATCTCAGGAAGACCGAAGATCGCAGAATCTGTTCTCGAGGAGATGAGGCAGTACATGAGCATTGAAAACGGTCTGAACAAAAGCGTGAAAGCAGCGAGAATTAAGGCATTATTGAAAGAGCTGATCCTCAACAAACACAAAGAAAAACAGATTTTGGCCTTCGAACAACCACCTCAAGTTACGTCTGATCTAGACAAGGGGAAAGACATTGTCTTCCAATTTACGGATGAATCTCAACCTATACAGGTCTTGCCACCTGAGGAAACTACTACGGCCCCAATCAAGACCATCTCTCCTTCTCTCCGTTCGGTTTCGGTGTCTTCTGTGTTTGCGCGTCTTAGAAGTAACCCAACGGTTTATAAGCCTATTTCCTTGTCAAATAGCGTAGCCGGGGATACTGGCACTACGAGGAAAAAATGACAGAACCCAACCTTAGAAAAAGGAAATATTTGGCTGCCAAAGGTGGAACCTTCAAGACTGGAACTAAATCAGATACAAGAATTTCAAGGAAGAGGAAAGCAGAAGATGCAAACGACTCTCTCGCAGGTAGTGGAATGGTGTCCTCTGAAGGGATACCTCATTCAATATGAGTCTCTGCAGTTGGAATTGTCAAGGGATAGGGAACCCCTTGACAATTCGACGCCTTAAGGAGATGAGACTTTCTCATTTCCCGAACATGTTGTTCCTCATGGAGGCGAAGAATGATTCGGATAGGTTGCATAATGTTCAGAGTTGGTTAGGGTATGATAATTGCCATCTTGTGGATCCTCAAGGTCTAAGTGGTGGTCTTGCTCTGTTTTGGAAAAGCTCATTTGACGTCATTATCCTCTCTCCAAGCTCTAGGATAATAAATACAAAAGTTATTATGGGCTCCTTGAAAGTTTTTGTTAGTTTTATATATGGTGATCCGGTTCGTCTTTTACGCAATGTTGTTTGGAATCGGATCATACAGCTTGGTGTACATAGAGCAGACCCCTGATTTTTAGTGGGGGACTTTAATGAAATGCTAAATATTTCTGATAAACTGGGAGGACCTCAAAGGCTTCTCTCCTCTTTTGCTGACTTCAAAAACCTTTGTGCTACTTGTGTATTGAAGGAGCTCCCATCATCTGGGAATCACTTCTCCTGGTGTGGGAAACAAGCTGACACTTGGATTCAATGCAGATTGGACTGGATATTTGGGAATCCAGCATGGTTTCAAAACTTTCCCCGCTCCTCAAGTGTGTACATGCCTTTGTCTGGATCAGATAACAGATCAGTTTCTGTTAGCTTCATCAACGACACTCAAACTTTGGCATGTACCTTCTCTTTTGACCACAGATGCTGCAACAAACCGGAGACGGCAAAGATAATCCAACAATCTTGGTGTCAAAACAGCCTCTCCTCGATCCTAGACAAGGTAGCCAAATGCAGGTCCCGGTTATCTCACTGGTATCGGTCAGAAAAGCTCAACTCCAGTAAAAATATCCATTCATTGCAAATCAAGCTGGATAGAGAATGTTCTAAGCGGAACCCCAACATGTCAGCAATGCAAGAACTTAAACAACAGCTATCTGTATCTTGTTTGGAAGAAGAGCAATACTGGAGACAGAAGAGCAAAGATAAATGGCTAAAAGATGGTGACTCTAACACAAAGTTCTTCCATGGAAGTGTTGAAAGGCGAAGAATGAAGAATTTTATACCTTTCTTGTTGGATGATGATGGGAACCAACACTTCTCTGAAGGTTCCAAAGGCTCCATAGCCTCGAGCTATTTTGACAAGCTCTTCAAGTCCTCAGATCCAACACCTACTGACGCGTTGTTAACTGGGTTTCAAAGCAAGATTACGGATGCAATGAATGCAGATTTAACCAAGGATGTGACGGCTTTTGAAATCAAGAATGCAGCCTTTCAGATTCATGGAGACAAAGCACCCGGGCCTGACGGAATGACAGGGATCTTCATCCATAAATATTGGGATATTATTGGTGCTGATGTAGTGAAAGACATCAAAGGTTTTTTTCAAGGAGGCTCTCTCAACAGGGAGTGGAATTACACATATATCTCCCTCATACCTAAGGTATCCAACGCCAACAAAATGACTGATCAGAGGCCTATCAGCCTTTGCTCTGTTTTCTACAAGATCATTTCTAAGATTCTGAGCTCAAGACTCAAGAAAGTGCTCCCCATGATTATCTCAGCTTCACAAGGGGCATTTGTATCTGAGAAACTCATCTCGGATAATATCATTGTGGCTCATGAGCTCTACCATGCTCTTAGAATCTACTAAGTCTTGCCGGTCGTCATATTTGATTCTCAAGACCGAAATGTCAAAAGCTTTCGACAGAGTGGAATGGTCATTTCTCAAAGATCTCCTGGAAAAATTTGACTTTGCAGATATTTAGATCTCTTGGATTATGCAGTGCGTCGAAACAGTCTCATACTCGAGTCTAATGAATGGGAAAGATCAAGGCTTAGTGAACCCAACAAGAGGTTTGCGCCAGAGAGATCCCCTATCTCCTTTCCTTTTCATTTTGTGCACTGAGGCACTCATTCATGTCATGTCCAATGCGGAAAATGATCAAAGACTACATGGAATGCGAATCTCGAATACAGCCCCTTCAGTTCAACAGCTACTCTTTGCTGACGACACTCTGTTCACTTGTCGAGCCAACTTGGATGAAGTTCAAGAATTGATGAACTGCTTATCTCTCTACTCCAAGGCTTCATGCCAACTCATCAACTTAGAAAAATCTTTTATCTCTTATGGGGAAGCAGTGGATCCTTATCATCGCCAACTGCTCTCTGACTTAACTGGAATCAAATCAAGGGGAACTTCAAACTCTTACCTTGGCTTACCGCATTGCTTTAATGGATCAAAAAGACTACTACTGGACTTTATTTCTCAAAAGCTATCCAAACGTCTAAATGGTTGGTATGGAAAGACACTTTCTTCAGCAGGTAAAGAGGTCCTCATGAAGTCAGTCGCCTTAGCTTTACCTGTTTACACTACGTCTTGCTACAAACTGCCCAAGCATCAATGTAAGAAGTTGTCGTCTGCCTTAGCAAGTTTCTGGTGGAATGATTCTGTTGGCAAGAAGAAGATTCATTGGGTATCTTGGCAGCGTTTGTGTAGATAAAAAAAGCAGGGAGGAATAGGTTTTAAGGACATTGCTCTTTTCAACCAATCACTTTTGGCAAAGCAAGCCTGGAGAGTATTAAAGGACCCAGACTCTCTTCTTTCGACTCTGCTAAAAGCCAAGTACTTTCCCAAGACTTTTTTCACAAAGAGCAAACTAGGTCCAAGACCTTCTTATGCGTGGAGGAGTATGCTGCATGGAAGAGATTTGTTAGACAAGGGTTTGATACAATCGATTGGAAATGGAAACACCACAAAAAATTGGACGGATAGGTGGTTACAAGACTTTAAGCTGAGAAGACCTATTAACATCCATCAGTCTTTCGATGAGAATTTAAATGTTAAAGCTCTTCTTGATCTCAGTGGCCACTGGTCTGACCCTATTCTCCATTCATTGTTCTCTGAGTCGGATATTGCTCTTATCAAGACCATAAAGCCATGTTTACACCTTGAAGACTCTCCTATTTGGGCCTACAATAAACATGGAGTTTACTCGGCCAAAAGTGGTTACTGGCTCGTCACGGAGGGTCCTGCTGCAGTGGTTCCTCCTATAAGCCTTGTTGATGAAACCTTAAACAGGCTGAAGGAAAGGATTGGGCAAGTTCACACCTTACCTAAGATAAAAAACTTCCTCTGGAGAGTATTGTCCGGAGCTCTCTCTGTTGCAACTAGGCTCAGAGTGAAAAGAATTGACATAAACGCTCTATGTCCCATCTGTCATTCGGAGGAGGAGACGATTAATCACACCCTATTTCACTGTCAACCTGCAACGCGGATCTTGGAGCTTGCCTCAGCTCCTATTCTGTCACAAGGTTTTACCTCTTCACTCACCTTCAATGTTGGTTTTCTCTTAGATAGATTACAAGATCGGAGCATCCCACCTGCTTTGAGATTAGCGTTACGTTGGCTGTTTTGGCTGATCTGGAAGAACAGAAACCATATCATCTTTAGAAAACAATACCAAGACCTTGGGGTGATTGTTGATACAGCGTTCCAAGACTCCTCGGATTGGCAACGTCTGTAGATCATTGAGCTGGGTACTCGTCAAATCAACCATCTGGCTACACCATCATGATCACCACCCCTTCCAAACGTCCTGAAATGCAACATTAGCATTGCCTGGAAGAATCCTAATGCTCTCGCAGGCTCCGCTTGGGTTCTTAGGGACTCTTTGGGTTCCGTCCGCCTACATACTCGAGATGCCTTGCCTCCTTACTCTTCTCGCCTAATGGCACATTTTAAGGGACTCATTTGGGCTCTCCAATGTATGAAGGATTTACGTCACATGAAGGTACACTTTGAACTTGAAAGCCTTCAGGTGATTTTTGCCATCAACAATCCAAAGGAAATATAACTTTTAATCTAGTTATTAAATGAAATATTTATCTAGTTATTAAATGAAACAGTCCATTATAACTTTTTAAGTAAATAAACCATGTTTTAATAGAATAGATATATTTGTTTGAAGATAAATATAAACAATTAGAAAAGATAATTACAAATATTTATTGAAGGATTTTCGTTTTTTTATAAATATATTTGTTTGAAGATAAATATAAACAATTAGAAAGGATAAATACAAATATTTATATGTTTTAAGATTTTAAATAATTATTTTAAATTATTCAAATAAACAATATATTCTATNTATTTTAAATTATTCAAATAAACAATATATTCTATCGAATCTTT
>OVAU01003060.1:0-11558 GCA_900406315.1 Biscutella laevigata subsp. laevigata
GGAAGCTTCAACGCCGTCGTCGTCTCAACCTCTCCTCTGGTCGTCGGGTTTCGCCGTCTTCGTCTCCTTCGCCCTCGCCTTGCCTCTCCTCGCCTCTCCACCATAGTCGAGGACTCGCCTCGCCTCTGCTTGCCTCGCCTCTGCTCGCCTCTCCACGAGCTCTAGCTTCTTCCTCCGTGAAGACACCACAGTTATTTAATTTTCAAGCACCTCTTTGTCTTCCTCCGTGAAGACATATGCCAATGCTTTTATTTTAGAGATCTCAGTTTTGCAATAGATGTTCGATATTGTCTAGTATTGAGAGATCTCTAGAGATCATTAAACCTTCACTATAATCGCATTATCAACTCCCGAAACAAAAAAAATTAACATTTCATTACGAATTGTATAATGACTCGAACAATACCTTTACATTTAACTAATACCTAAAGTCGTTATGTCAACGAATTGTTCGATTTTTGGTTTTCGGTTGTTGACTTGATTTTACAACTCTAGCACGTTTATAAGAGTGCAGTGGTTAACAAGTAACGATATCTCGGGTTTTTTAAATTGGTATGTTGCTTTTTTCTCAAAATGAAAACCGAACAATAATTAAACTATTAAATTTGGTTATAACTAAATAATTACAAAACAATAACGAATATGTTACAATGGCACAATGGCAAGTCATCCTATCTTATGCACAGTAGACCAAGGTTCGAGTCTTGGTGCCTTCCAAATTGTTCTGTGTTTTACAATGGTGGTTGTTCTTGTAGTCGCTCTAAAGCGACCACATGAGCGACCACACTACATTCTCACGCGGATCGCTGACGTGGACTAGTCCAAGAAAACCATGGTCGCTCCTGTGGTCGCTTATGAGCGACCACAGGCAATTCGTTCAACTCGGTTTCCGATGCGAAACAGAAACGAAAATAAAGTTAATGGAGTCGCTCTTGTGGTAGCTTAAGAGCGACCACATGAGCGACTACCTTTATGTTTAATTTGTATTTTCGATGCGAAAACGGTTTNTTCGATGCGAAAACTGTTTTAGGTTTAAATGTTGTCGCTCTTAGTCGCTTATAAGCGACCACAAGAGCGACTCCTTTAGGTTTTTTTAAGAGCGACCACAAGAGCCACGTTACTTGCAGTCGTTCTTTCTTCATCTTCAACATCGAGCAGTTTCTTCTCCTCCGCCATTCTCACGCGATTTTCAGAGAATAAACACCCAAATATCTCTGTTTTCTTGATCGGAAATCTCTGGAACCTCCGGTTCGAGTNGAATACCCCCGGTGAAGCAAGAAGTTCTCACCGAGCATTGCATCCGGGAATCACCATTGTTCCCAATTCCATCCCGTCGCCGGATTCCGATGGGAACTATCCGGCGAGGCGGCAGATGAGGCAAACACAGCTGTTCACCCCGTCTCCGCTCAATCAACTCCCTTTCCCTCCGGCGTCTCAAGCAAATCTCGGGAATAACACTTGGCCATCTCCGAATCTGCAATACTCGCCGCCTGATTTTCCTTACCCGCCCCCGCAGCAAATGCCGGTGAATGACGAGGCTGCTCCTCCCGCAAATCTGACGACTAACGACCCTCCGATGTCGTTAGACCTACTGCTTAGAATGGACGGGCGTGAACGTTTGAAAACGCTCGATCCAGCGCCTTTAGATGGCACGTTATGGTATGAAATTTTTATTTTTTTTAAATACATTATAATATTTTTAGAATTTTAGAATTTTAGAACGGTTTAGGATATTTTTAGAATGATTTTAGACGACGTCAGAAATTGTATGTAATTTTAGAATTATTTTAGGAGAACCGAGGAAAATTTAGGAAAATTTAGAATATTTTTAAAATAATTTTAGAATAGATTTAAATTTTTTTTACATTTTTATATTATGTTTAGAATATTTTTATTTCATTTATTCAACTATAATATTTTTCTGCAGGTTTGACCGTGACAATGGCAAACTTGTCACGGCGGTCTCGAATGTCCTAAAGGACAAATTCCATGGACCGTACTACAGCTGGATGGTAACACCCGGGCACGCCCAAGACACATACTTCTACATATTCGCCGTAAGTAATTTCCGTTTAAAACATTACAAATTAAGTCATTTCTAATTTATTTCTAACATAATTTGTTTCAATTGTAGCAACGCTTTAACTGGGACCCAGTTTACACGCCACTCGTGCGCCAGGAGTTTGAGGCGATCGCTCAACGTCGTCTTAAAGACAACGTCTCTCGGGCGAAACAAAAGGGGAAACGCCCAAGATGGTGCACCGAAGCGATCTAGACGGAGATGTGCAAGCGGTGGGGCACCGATGATTTCAGGGAGAGGAGCAGCAATGCTTCTAACTCCCAGAATTCTGACCGGGACGGCCTCGGTCCGCACAAGCAATTGTCGGGCCATAAATCTTTTCTCCGTCGTCAACAGGAATTGATAAGTATCACAATCTTTATTCCTTAACTTCTTTATTTACTTATAAATATTAATTTGATTTGGCATGTAGATGGAAGAACTTGGAAGACTGGTCAATCTCTCAGATGTGTTCCACAAGACGCATACAAGGGCCAATGGAACATTCGTCGACCTTAAGGCGAATAAGGTGTACGAGACGTTCGACAGGAACTTCCAGGCGAAGCTTAGTCAGATGGATCCGGAGCAAGCATCGGACGGCACCTCTCAATCCGAGCTCACCCAAGACCAGTTGAACGCATTGTTCATGAAGGTATTTTACAAATTTAATCTTTAACATTTATTAATCTTATTTATTCAATCATCTAATCTCATTATATTTGCAGTCTACTATTGTTGATGAGCGGGGTCGCCCTTACGGGGTGGGAAACCTGAGCAGGATGTTGGAGCAAGGCGGTGGCAGCACCCTACCCCCACGCTTCTCTAGTTCTGCGCAATATCTCTCCATGCAGGACGAGCTTCGAGCGGCGCACCAGCGGATTGCTGAGCAATAAGCGCTCAATGCGGCTGAGAAAGCTCGTCGGGATGAGGTTGAGACTCGACTGCTTCAGGAAAATCAGGAGACGCAGACCCGTTTGGCCGCAGTGATGGAGTTCCTGAAGACTCTCACCCCGAACATTCCTCCAGCCTTGTTGACTCCTCCGGCACTGCAACCCAGATATGATGGAGCGGACTTCCATACTCCTCTCGAGACCCGAGACTAGTGTTTCTTTTTTTTCTTGCGTTTTAAACTCTTTTTTTGTTTTTGAATATTTTAATTTGAATTTAGATTTTTATATTATTTTCTTTCAAATTTAATATTCTATTTTATAAATTTAATAAAAATTATTAAAAACAAATGAAATACCAAATTAATATTTTTTAATTCAGTCACTCTGAAAGCGACTACAACCGTAGTCGCTTATCGTGAGCGACCATCCTAGAGGGCGTCGCTCTAACAGAGCTACCACATTAGTGGTCGCTCCACAGGAGCTACCACAAATATGGTCGCTTTTCACGAGCTATCACTTATGTGGTCGCTCTACAAGAGCTACCACATATGTGGTTGCTCTTTAGGAGCTACCACGGACGTAGTCGCTCCATAACAGCTACCACTCACGTAGTCGCTCTATGAGAGCTACCCACCTGTAGTCGCTCTAGATAGCGACCACATACGTGGTCGCTCTACAAGAGCTACCACTACTGTAGTCGCTATATGAGAGCTTCTACGTCTGTAGTCGCTCCACTAGAGCTACCGCAGACGTGGTCGCTTAATCAGAGCTACTACAAGTGCGACTTCGTTGACCAGTCGCCCTTTCCCCGTCTCACGACTTCTGACGTAGTCGCTTATAGTCGTCGTTTATTAGCTAGTAAGTCAGGTGGTCGCTCTTTTGGTCGCATAAGAGCGACCATGAAGCGACTTATTCAATTAGCGACGAAAATAAAGCGACTACGTCAAATGGTAGCTCGGTGGTCGCTCTTTCACTATGAGCGACTACAGAGCGACCAATCCTACGGTCTCTTATCCCGTGTTTCCTTGTAGTGATCGCGTTCGTCTTCAACAATAATATTGTGGAGTATGATACATGCTCTCATTATTTTGCCTAGCTTAACCTTATCCCAGTAAAGAGCCGGATTTCTTACGACGGCAAATCGAGCTTCTAAAACTCTGAAAGCTCGTTCCACATCTTTTCGAACTGATTCTTGAGCTTTAGCGAAGAATGATGATTTCTCATCTTGAGGAAGTGAAATCGATTGGATAAATGTTGCCCATATAGGATAAATGTCGTTGGTCAGATAGTAAGCCAAGTCATACTCGTTTCCATTTACGAAGTAATTAAATTTCGGTGCCCGACCAAATAAAATATCATCAAAAACTGTGACCTTTCAAGAACATTTATATCGTTTAGAGTACCTGAGGGACCAAAAAAAGCATACCATATCCAAAGGTCATACAAAGCTACGGCTTCTAGAACAATCGTTGGTTTTCCGAAACCACGAGTATATTGTCCCTTCCAAGCGGTGGGACAATTCTTCCACTCTCAATGCATACAATCAATGCACCCTATCATCCCGGGAAATCCACGTGCCTCTCCAACGTGTAGAAGTCATTCTAGATCGTCAGGTGTTGGTCGTCTTAAGTACTCATCCCCGAACAAAGATATGATTGCTTCGACAAAATTCTCCAAACACAAAATAGCAATACTTGCACCAACTCGGATATATTCGTCAACCATATCTCCGGCACAACCATAAGCCAAAATACGAATAGCCGCAGTACACATTTGTATTCTAGATAGACCTAATCTTTCGTGACCATCTCTTCTTTGTTGAAAATATGGAACTTTATTAGAGAGACGATCAACTATTTTCATGAACAATGTCTTGTTCATTCTAAACCGGCGGCGAAACATATTTGACGGGTAAGTTGGTTGATCACTGAAATAATCATTCCATAACCGGACATGGCCTTCCTCGCGGTTTTTTTCAATATATTGCCGTTTCTTTCTTTCCCGGGTCGGTGGAACATCAGGATTTACAACATCATTATACATTTCTTCAAATATCTAGTCGAAATGATTATCAAAATCGAAAGAATTCCGAGATCCAGAAGCCATAAAAAGCTTAATATTGGTGGTGTTTTGTGATACTTGGTTAAAATCGATGGTGGTGGTTTGTGAGACTTGGTTGAACAAAATGGAAAGGATTGAGAGATTGGTTTATTTTTCCTTCTTCGATACTTGAACAAATGTGTAAAAAGAAGATGAATGAATAAGATGTGAAGTTGCTTGGTTTTATAGATCACAAAATGTCGTACACAACAACCCGTGAACAAAACCTTTTAGACAACAACAAAACACTAGACAACAAAAATACAACAAGACAATAGAAAAGAACAAGACCCTAGACATACTACTCTAGACCTGTGAGCAACAAAACAAAAGAAAAGGCCTAGACAAGACCCTACACATACTCAGCCGTGAGCAACAACACAAAACAACAAGACCCTACAAATGGTACTCTTGACCCGTGACAACAAAAACAAGACTACTCCATCACTGCTTCTTCACCACCTCTACACGCATGCCACTCCATAACTGCTTCTTCTTTTTACAATGCTTCTTCACCTCTTCTGCTCGTTCCCACTACAAGGTCCCTGAAACATAGAAAAAAACAGTACAAAACAGTTAAAACGAAGCAGTTAAAACAAAACCATATAATAAAATGAAGCAGTTAAAACAGATCAAATAAACAGAACAAAACATACAATTAAAACAGAACCAAACATAAAATCAAATATTTAGCTTACCATTAACCAAACATGTCATGAATTAGCTTATCTTTCAAAGCTATTTCAATCTCGGTTAGTATTTCTTTTTTGCTAATTAGATCATGAAGGAGAGCCAATTTAGCAACCTTCTCTTTCTTTTCATAGTCCTTCTCCTTCACAATCCAAGCTTGATGTAATTGATCAAATTTATCAACTGTTTCCTTCTTAACAGCCCCTTTCAACTTCCTCTTAGCGGTTTTTACTCCCTCGGGCCTAGATTCATTCTCGTCACACTCCTTTGTAGTGTTAGACAAACTAAAAGGTTCATCACGAGTTCTTTTGCTTGAGCTACTCCCACCTTTCACATTGGACGCAGACCATTTTTGGTCATTGCGTAGCTCAAGCCACGCGTGAATCAAGTTAAATTTGGCCTTGTGATCTTGAAAGTAAATTTCATGCGCAATCTTGATCACGTCATCCTCGTTCTGGCTGCTGCTTTTCTGTTTCCTAGCAGATTCATAAGAGCCAACAAATTTGGAAACACTCTCATTCAACTTCCCCCACCGTTGTTTGCAATGGTTGGACTCTCTTGGTTTATAATTTTCAAGCTTCGGTGAAGCGTTGAACTAAGCACCAACGCGTTTCCAAAACGCGTTGTGCTTCTGCTCGTTCCCAACAACATCATCCTTGCTGGTGTTAAGCCAAGCGCTACACAACACCACATCTTCCAATGGCACCCATTTTCACCTAGATTCTCTCACTTGGGATGAACCCTCTTCTATCCTACACCCTCTCACTTCGGGTGTAACACCACACGGCTGTGTGTTGTTAGCATGAGATGAACCATCTTCTTGACTGTTTAGAAGATCCATGAAGTAAGGAGAGTTTGTGTAAAATGGATCCATGAAGTAATTTTTTANGAATTTTTTAGAGATAAATTTTTTTGTGTGATTTTAGAATTCGGATTGGAAATTTTAGTGTTACAAAATTTTAAGTGTTGTGGTTTATATAGACTGGTTCATTAAGTTAGCTTTTGTATGTAGTTAATACCATTTTAGTTGGTTGGTTATCAATACTTGCACTTAATAGCATTTTGTTTGGTTCTCATAACAGTTAATACATTTAACTCAAGAGTAATATCAAGCAACAGTTCATACCTAACAGTTAATACATCTCATAAAGCTATGCATTTCATTTCAATTCAAGCATGTACTTCAAGCAATAATAGGCAATATAGGAGTAATATCAATACAGTAAACTAAATCAGTCTACAACCATCACAATCCTATGCATTTAATTCATCTAATATCCCTAACCAACCATATCAACTCACTAATAAATAGAGATAGAGATAGGGTTTACCTTCAATGAATGAATCAGAGATAGAGATTAGGCCATTAAATTCGTCTCTTTCCTTGCTTCTTCAAACGGATCACCTCGAGATAAGATAAGGAAAATTTGTTAGTCTAGAAAGTATGAATAAGAGTTAAAATGAATCTTTTGATTCTTATTTGTACTTACCTCAAAGTATTCAATTAGTTGAGAGGAATGATGCCCAACAGGACCAACATAGATCTATTATCCTCCTATCGTGCAGACAACAGTTCTGCCTTAAACAACATGCAGACAAAAACCTATTAATTCACAGTAGTGACCTTGGAACATTCCAATGAAACAAAACCAAAAAAAAAGAAAGATAAACTAACCTTCTTGAAACACAAAGAATTGCTCCAACATCAAAACCATCTGATGGCTCAACACTGTTTCTAACTGTCCTCATGCCAATAGCTCCAGCTCTTGCATCCAACCCATACGTTGCCTCATCCATGAAAACAATAGAAGGATTAGTGTGTAAACAAGTATTAGTATGTAAACAAGGATTACTGTCTAAACAATTCAGAGTAAACAATTCAGAGTAATGAAGTGTTGTTATAGAGTTGAATCAGTGTGTAAACAATGCAATTCTGAGTGCAAACAGAGAGTGATTCATAGTGTAAACAAAGAGTGATTCAGTCATTAGGTGAAATCGAACAAAGAATAAAAAAAGAGTGATTCAGTCATTAGGTGAAATCGAACACTAATCAACAAAAATCAGTGTGTAAACAATGCAGACAGAGTGCAAACACAGAGTGTTTCATAGTGTAACAAAGAGTGATTGACACTGAAATCGAGCAAAGAGTGATTCATAATGAACTAAAACGAAGAGTAAACAAATTAGGTGTAATCGACCACTACTTAACAAAAATCAACGAGTCATTTACTGAAATCGAACACTACTCAACATGCAAACTCGAATTCGTTCCTTAATCAACGCTAACTACACGAAATACACCTATAATCAACAAATATGACTCAAAAATACCTAACCTGAACAAAATCCCCAATTCGGATTCTAGGGTTTCGAAACCCCTTTTGTGATTTTGAGGATTTCGAAAGCCCAAGTGCCTTCGCCGCTCCAACTACGCTTGTGGTCGCCGGATTTTAACCGTCTTCCTTCTCTCCGGCCGACGAAACTCCATCACGGCGATTATTGCGAAGATCGCCAAAAAATCGCCCTTGGGCGGCGTCTCCTTCTTTTTCTCTAGCGATTTCGTGTTTCTGAGCGAAACACACGAAACCCTGCGTTTCGTAACACTCACTTTCCCTCCACCCAACCGCGTTATGACACCTGTCCGTATCAGAATCGGATACTACACCTCTGTTTTGAGAAGCGGATCTCATTTCTTTTGGGTTTTTTTATTTTCTTTTGGGTCACTTTTTGGGCTAAGAACCCCTTAGTAGTTCTCAATGTACTTGGTCTTACGCATTTTAAGAATCTTCTCAAGTCTGAAAACTTTTTGCATCTAGAGTTTAATGTTTTTTGGTGAAAGTAACGATATGATTGTGTAGGTAACGATCAAGATAAAATAGTGATGAAATCTGGGGAATGAGTCACGAAAGCCAATGTCTTTTGAAAATCTGTTTGAAGTAGTAGCTGATGATTTGCAGGAACTGAATTAGAAATGGTTAGTATCTCAAAAGCTATTTTCTGTACTCCTAAAGAAAAGAAGAGGGTTGTGGTTCTAATGTTATGCTCTTATTTATAGATTGCTTTTTGCAGAAAGTCCGGGTAGAATATCTGTGGAGAAAATTTTTGGTGATGATGGAAAGAGGATGACCCCAGGTTTGGTAGGCATGAAGTAATTTATACTACTAAATTTTTTGTCGTCTAAAGCTCAGTAATGTTTTAGCAATAAGAATGATAAGGGGTGCAACGATATCTATGGTGATTGAGTACTTTCGATGTCTGTATGAAAAAGCAGAGATTCTATAGATATATTAGCCGTCAGAAACGAGCTGTGTTAATTCTGTTCCCAACATTGACTGCTTTTCATTTATATAAGAAGACATCTACTCTTTTCTATATTATTATTGAACTTGGCATAAACCAATCTTTAATGATGGCGTTCCTCTTTTTGCTCTACCAAACTTTTCATTGGAGCCTGGCATTTTGATTCTATAATTTGATAATAATGTCAGTATAAAAGCTAAAAGCAACTCAGTTTTAAGAACAAATTTAAACCAAAGACAATAATATTGGTAACAACATTTTGAAATCAGGTTTTTCTTATATCAAGATCGATTCTCTTTTCTTTTCAACCTTGTGAAGTGTTTTCGTACGAATGTACAAAAGTATTTTATTATATAGGAGAAACTTGTAATCTTTAAAAATATTCGAAAATCTTACCTTTTTGTTATATATATTACGATTCATTCAATACATTTGTATTCAATTGGATTTAGAACAATTTAACAGAAATAAAAATATGAGTTATATTTGATTATTAGAGTTAGGAGTTGTGGACTACTCTGTTGTTAATCTATATTAATGCCTATTTATATGATGGAGATAAACACACTAAAACAAGCAAGATGGTACGTAGAAATCTAAATGGAAAAAAATGTAAATCAAATTTGCAAATTTACAAAGATATTTCTAATATTCATCTCTTTTATAGAATGAATAACCTTAAACTTGTTGATATAATTACCAAAAACAAAAAACCTGTTGATATAACATGAGATAAACACATAACCATAACTACGGTGATCAAAGACTTAAACTTAAAGAAAACAAATGTTTTAAAAAAAACAAGAAATTAATATAAATTAACAATTTGGATAATAAAAATATAACATTATTTTTTTCAAAAATTGTAAAATAAATATAAGAAAACATAAATATATTTAGGAAAATACTAAACAAAAAAAATCCCGCACAATGGGAAAGGAAGTACTAATGCATACATAACTTACCTTAATATACTAGGATACAATTAATTTGTATCTACTTGATCCAAATAACTTCGCAAAATATTGATAGGTTATATGCATTTGGTAGCTAATTTGTCTTATCTTTACCCATGTCAATTTAGTTATATTAAAATATTAAAAAACATTTATCAAAAAAGAAGAAGATTTTTTTCAAAATTTCAATTCCTTATACTCTACGAGGGCATTAAATATCCGTCGAATGCCTAAACAAGCTATTACAACTTAAAAAGGCAACCACTTTTTTTTTAATAACCTCTAAGAGTTCCATGTTTTACAGTCCATAATCTCTCTCAAAGTCCATATTTAGCCTTTGATAATACTTCATTAAAGATGTAAATCATTTATTCCAACATAATTCGAATTCCGATGGCGGTGATAATAAATAGCTCATTCCGTTTATCACTGAGCCAACATCATATTGGTTAAGTGATCAATGTATATCAATATTAGCATTTATGATTATATAATAGTCAAAATAGTTCTTCGATCTATTTGTATATTATCACACACGACGAACCCTCATAGCTTAGTTGGGAAAGATTGAGGTTGTGGTTGTCATAGGTCGAGTGTTCGACCCTCTCTACATAGAATAAATCATATATGTGATATGTAAAGGGAGTGAACCCCCTTATAGCCCACCAAATGAACTTAATGTAATAAAAATAAAAAATCACACACACAAATTGAGAAGAAGTAACAATTATGTAGTGCTTTACAAAATTTGGTCGAACATTAAAATCAAATATTGAGGATTTTATTTACTATATTAATGTATCAAAACGCAACCTATTTTTGGATCATGTGATCAAAGTTAGCCAACCTATTCACTTTACATTCAATTTTGCCAGTTTTTAACTCTTCCTGTTTCGTCACGGACCATTTCTTGTTTCCTTCAATATAAGTCAATTTTATGCATATATTTTATCCATATATCATAACATTTCAATTGGGGTCGATTTTATAATTACCTTAATCGACCAACTTTGATTTGTTAATGGGTTTTAATTGACAAAAATAAAATAAAAAAGTCAATTTGCTATACATATTTATAATATCAATTGTTTGAAATATTATAGTAGTTAGGTATACGTATACACATATAATATTCGTGTATTCTGTAATTTAATAAGAAAGTAGATGAATGAAAAAGCTTGTACATCTTATTCAGTTTTATCCCGTATTTAAATATGTTATAGGTAGATAAGATTTCCTAATTATTTAAATAAACTATTTTAAATATCTTTATAGTACTATTTCAGAATCATTTTTAAGAAAATAACCTTTAAATCAGTAAAATATTACATGATATGCTATTAAAACAAAGAACAAATTAAAAATATTCATTAAAGGTAAAATTGAAAATCTATGTAATTTTCATTAAGGGTAAAATTGGTAATATATGTATAAATTTTTAATTGAAATTAATTTTAAAACTAATTTTAAATACAAATTTAATTGAAAAACGAATTTTGTTTAAAAATTTTAAAATTAAAAAATTTTAATATTTGATTTATCTTTTTCAAGAAGATACCTAAT
>OVAU01003061.1:0-11555 GCA_900406315.1 Biscutella laevigata subsp. laevigata
TCCAGATTACTTATCATGTGATGAGAAGCACCGGAATCCACTATAATTGTTGAACCATGTCTAACTGAAGTGGTTAAAGCACTTAAAGAAATACCACACTCATTACCAGACTTGGAGGACTCTCTTAAGGTCTTGATGAGTGCCTCAAGATCAGATTTCCTCACATACTCGTCTGTGTATGGCACAAGAGCATTGGATATCTCTCCTTGTGGCAGATTTGAGCTTGATGGTGCGGATTGAGTGTCACCTTCTCCTTGTGAGTAATTAGCCTTAAGATCCTTGATGAACTTGGTTAGCTTAAGATGAGGGTGAAGGATCCAACACTTGTCCTTAGTGTGTCCTTTCTTCCTGCAATGATCACAAGACAGATTCCTCCTCTCTTCAAGCTTGTACACGTTTTTCCTTTCCTCAGGTTTGTATATGCTCTTGTTAACAGTCACAATGCCTTTGCTTTCTCCAAACAACTTGTTAGAGCCTTGTCCTCTTTGAATTTCAGCACATACTTCATCTAGAGTAGGTAAAATGCTTCCTCTCAAGATATGCTTAATAACGTTTCCATAGCTGCTGTTTAAAGTCAAGAGCAATCCAAACACCTAGTCTTGTTCCCTTCTTTCATTCAGAACCTTGGCGTCAAGTGTTGTTGGTCTTNCCTCTTTGAATTTCAGCACATACTTCATCTAGAGTAGGTAAAATGCTTCCTCTCAAGATATGCTTAATAACGTTTCCATAGCTGCTGTTTAAAGTCAAGAGCAATCCAAACACCTAGTCTTGTTCCCTTCTTTCATTCAGAACCTTGGCGTCAAGTGTTGTTGGTCTTAACATCTCAAACTCAGCCCATAAGGCTCTAAACTTGCCAAAGTGCTTTGTGAACTTCATATCTTCTTGACTCAAATCATTGATACTCTTCTTGACTTCATAGATTCTGCTCAGATTTGAGGTGTTGCCAAAGATTGTTTTAAGGGTATCCCACAGCTTCTTTGGTGTTACACAATATGAGTAAGCTTCAAGAAGATGTGTGTCAAGAGAACCTTGAAGCACGCCAAGTACAAGTAGGTTTTCTTGCTGTCATTTCTCTTCTTCGCTCTTGCCATCTCCTTTCTCCTTCTCCTTCTCTTTGGTTTCACCATCGGATTCCTTGCTTGGAGCTTTGTCCATGAGAATGTGATTCTCAAGACCTCTTCCCCCAAGAGCTGTCATCATGGTTCTTGACCAAATGAGGTAGTTTGAACCTTTAAGGGTGACTGGAGTAGAGAAAAACTTAGAACCTTCCATGTTTGCTGTTTAAAAGCTTTTAGGGCAGATTTGTGAGAAAGAAACAGATTTGAAACTGAAATTGAAACTGAGATTGAAACAACGAGAATAAGAGTAAAAGAAAGAGAGAATAAACTGTGAAAGATTGCGGAATGAGATTAGGAGCTTAATGGCTCTGATACCATGTTAGAATTTGTAGAATATTAGAGAGAGAATGAAGAACAAGAGAGAGTATGAAGAACATGTATCAATTTTGAGAGAAGAATCTTCAATATAATTATTGTTGTTTTACAACAACATAAATATACAACTCTTCACGAGAGAGAAATTCAAAAATCAAAGATGAAAAGATAGCCGTTAGAGGGAGCGTTGGAGAGAGCCGTTGGAGAGGAGGCCCAGATCCAGAAGGCAATGTGTTCTAGATCCAGATCTAGAACACATACAGATTGGGTACGCCTTATGTAGATTGGGTACGCCTCATGAAGATTGGGTACGCCTTCTGTAGAATGGGTACGCCTTATAAGGACAAGATACAAGACTTAAACCTATCTTCTTATTCTTCTCATAACTTAATAGAAAGAAACCAAACCAGTTGTTAAGGTAAGAAGGAGTAGACGGATGAGATTTATCAATATCCAATAACTTGGCTCTCATTAACTACCGGATTGAGTAAGTAATGACAGAGGATGGTTTAGCTGGACCCAGATGCAGCCTCCCATTCCGTTCCCGCCAGATTTCATTGATGATAGCTTGAAAGAGTAAAACAGAGATGACCTTCAACTGAGGACTGATAGAGCGCCGACGAACCCATGATGATATGTCGAGCAGATTTGTACGAGGATCGAAACTTGGGTGAGGGAAAAGATGATTCCACACTGATGCTGAGAAAGAACACCTAAAGAACAAATGATCTTTCGATTCATCATCAACACCACAAAGAAGGCAAGTAGGAGAGATTGAATTGTCCCAACACCTTAGCCTATCCTTCGTGGGCATCCGATCTCTCATGACAATCCAAGTAATAAATGCATGTTTAGGTACATGAAACTTACACCAAACTGATTTGTGCCAATAGACGGACGAACCGGTTGGATTCAGGTGAGACCAAGTTAACTCTGAAGAGAAAAGGCCCGAGTTTCCATCCATTGTGTTCCTCCAAGCGAAAGTATCCGATGTATCCGGTAAAAGAGTGGGAACTAGGGGAATACATTGACGAAGTAGCCTGAAAATTGGGTTCCTACGCTGCTCCATT
The DNA here is from genome assembly GCA_900406315.1 of Biscutella laevigata subsp. laevigata. Taxonomy (NCBI): domain Eukaryota; kingdom Viridiplantae; phylum Streptophyta; class Magnoliopsida; order Brassicales; family Brassicaceae; genus Biscutella; species Biscutella laevigata. Next base: position 2,504 of record OVAU01003061.1, read on the forward strand.
CGCCAACCTGTTATTGAGACAACAAGTTGAACTGTTGCAGATCTAGGTATACCCGATATTGTTGGACCATTCGCGTCAGTCAAGTCAATGAGTGGACCTAGTGAGGTCCAATTATCAGTCCAAAATTTCACCACAGAGCCAGAACCAAGTATTGCCACAACATGTGGACGTGCTAAGTCTCTCATCTTTAGCATATTCTTCCAAATCCAGCTACCTTTCCCATTAGTTGATACATCCCAGAAGGAGTTGGTCTTTTGTAAGTTACTCTGAAGCCATGCCACCCATAATGACCCTGCCCTAGAAAATAGCATACATATAAGTTTTAGAACAAATATTTTATTCCAAGGGATCAATCTGCGTAATCCGAGGCCTCCAACTGATTTAGGTGTACAGATCGTCGCCCAGGAGACTTTAGCTCCAGCTGCAGAGTTCGAATTACCAGACCAAAGAAAAGCTGCACACATCCGTTCAATCTTCCTTAAACAAATCACCGGGAGAGGAAATACAAAAGCCCAAAAGTTAACAATGTTGTGAAGCACTGATTGGATAAGCTGAAGTCTTCCCGCGTAGGATAAGTTTTTAACCAACCAATTAGAGATACGCCCTCGAACTCGATCCATCAAAGGTTGAAAATCGATATGTTTCATCCTTCGCGGGAGAAGCGGAAGCCCCAAATATCGGACCGGAAGAGAACCTTGAACTATACCCAACTGATCTGCTAACGATCCATGCTGAATGACGGAATTCCCATCGAGAAATAACTTGGACTTCCCGACATTTAGTTTGAGACCCGAAGCAAGGTAGAAACGATGAAGAATATCCATTATCGATGAAAGAGATTGATCAGAGCCATTGAAGAAGATGAGAATATCGTTTGCAAAACTCAGGTGAGTGACCAGAGGATCAAGTGCCATAGGGTGACATCGAAATTGGTTCATTATTGCAACTCTATCTAGTTCTTTAGAGAGTATGTCAAGAGCTAGCACAAAAAAAGCAGAAGACATTGGGTATCCTTGCCTGAGCCATTTTTCCCCCGAAAAATATCCGGTCAAATCACCATTCATAGAAACCGAATAGAAAGGTGTAGAGTAACAATACTGTATCCAGCCAATAAACCGAGCAGTCAATTGCAAAGCTTGTAGAAGATTCATGAGAAACCCCCAATCAAGGTTATCGTAGGCCTTTGTTAGATCAACCTGAAAGCACCCTCTTATGATCGGACCAGATTTGTTGAAATCCACCACTAACTCAGAGGCAAGCACTATAATCTCACACAACAAAACCCATATAATTTCAGCTGATTACTTTAATTATTGATTCTATATCCATGAGTAGTTCCTTAACACCATATATTATATATTCAAAGGTCAACAACATCTGATATGTGTATATAGCTGGTATACCGTTCATCCTCATGCCTTTTGCATGATTGATTGATTTTTTTTTTCTTTCATCTGATTGCATTAACATTAAATAAGAGATTACAAGATACAAGGATAAAAGAGAAAAAAATGTTTCCACAGCAGAAACTAAAGCCTAAGACTGATGCAATCAAAGCCGATTGTCATACAAGACACCGGAAAATTAGCCTAAATAAAGGAAGCATGAAGAACCTTCTAAGCTAAGACCAAAGCTATACGGCAGACGAGACCGAGCAGGAAATTAACCCGAAGAAATCGGGAACACCTCAGTTGCAGCAAAATAAGAGTAGAGCCACGGCGAAGATAAAGGAACCTGACAATGAAGAAAAAAAGCGAGGTTATGGACAACTCAACTCTTTCAGTCCAAATACACTGTCATTTGCTGACCGTGAGTGCACTACAACAAAAACTTCACGTAAAACTCAATTAAATCAGAAAACCGAATCTGAAAATTGAAAACGGGAAATGGAAAAAGAGGTTCAAAGAACGACTCAAGACAAAACTGCAAAAGGAGGAATCCCAAAATCAAAGGTTTAAATACCTAATCAACCCAAAAATCCGTTGGCTAACAACCCGGATCAACTCATACACAAAATAACTCGGTCTAACCAGTACTGAAACCATAAATCCCAAAGAAGCTAAACAGGCCTAAAACCAGTGACTGCCAAGGCTCGACACAAAGAATCTAAACCGAGAAGCAAGACACTCACATGCAAAGGAGCTAGAACCATGAGATAGAGGCTAAAGAGAAGAAGAGAACCAACACCACAACGCAACGCTCCACCATACGACGCAAGCACTCCGCCAAAGCCAAGATCGACAAAGCCAAAGCCACGACACACTTCTTCAAAGGAGATGCGAAACGGAGGAGCAACCTTGTCGGAATTGATTGATTTACTATTTTACTTTTTTTTTCTCCACCAAATTTTCTCCACTATTTTATATTATGTGATTATAATACATAACAATAATGAATGACCATGATTTAGCTACATTTTAACAGAAATCTTAGTTACGTATTTTTCACGGAAAATTAAAGAAAAGGTATTTGCATATTGACAATATTGTAAAAAACAGAACACTGAAATCTATTTGTGCGATGAGGCGGTAATATCGACATTATTACCAGATCAAATTAAACCCTATATAAACCTTAAAATATTGACATTCTTCTTTTTTTTTCCTTTTTCATCCGATGATTTTATTAACAAAACCGAAGTAATACAGAATCAACCCAATTCCAAATAAAAAACAAAAAGATTACATTTACTATAAATTAAATCCAACTTCAACCCACCAAAGTTTATAAGAAAACTAATTACAACAAAATTGGATCTTCAAACTTTGTGTCCTCTTTAAGATAAAGTAATCTTCTGAAATTAAAGCAGAAATTTGCTAAAATGGCAAAGGGGAACTCAAGCAAAACTAAAAGAACCCATCAAATTGCCAAACTGACTAATATCCGGAGATAAGCAAACTCAACACAATTAGATGAAACCTAATGATGCTCTAATCTGATTAAAATAACAAACATATATAATGTTTTTAATATAGAATTTTAAAGCAAGATAAATTTACTTGTAAATAATAATATTTTCATCCAAAATTCTTGAAAATTGGATCCATCCTCGTCTAATTGCAAATCTAAAGTAGGAACATATCAGAAAGTTAATTATATGAACATGGTTGATCTAACAATAAGAAAAATATGGACAAAACAGACGATGATGCTCCTTGCTCCATACAAAAAATTAGAAGAGTGGTTGAAATGCACAGACCATGCACAACCATATTGCTCATTGCTTTTGAAAGGCCATGTAATCTTAATTCTAAGTTATATTATATCTATGTCTATAAACACACTAAATTTTTTGGTTCTTGATGGCTCATTCCCTTCTTATATATAAAAATCTGACCCAATAATAAAGTACATAATTTTTTTACTTCAGACCACTTAATTAAAATTCATCTATAGTTGAATTGTGTAACGATGGTTAGTCAATAATAAGATGCAATTCAGTCTCCTATCATCACGAATTCTAATATCAATTCAATTAAAATGCAATTCAGTCTCCTATCATCGTATCCTCATTCTTTCTGATTTGCGAGGATACAATATTTTTTACTAACAATTCAGCTAATTACAATTCATCTAACCACAATTCAGCTAGTAAAAACTACATTTCAGCTAACAATTCAGGTAGCAAAACTATAATTCAGCTAACCACGGTTACACGACCTCCACCAGACTTACGGTAAGCCTCTTCCATAACACATCGAAGCAATTTTTCAACTACATTAGCATCAGAAAGAGTATTCATTCTTGATTTTTTGTGCATGATAGGTCGTTTCATCTCTGTCCCAAGTGTCGAACAATGTAGAACCAGGTCATCCACGAAAGATTCCCGGATTTTTTCGAATCTCTCAGACTCTGTAAAGTCAATGACAACCCAATGATTGACTACTGCTCCCCTTGTGACACCCTTATTCCTAATGCTCCAACTGGTGTTTGCGTTCCACTTGGGTTCCACCCGGACAGCTTCACCTCTACATTCTAACTTCAATGTTGGAGCCTGGAGTACACGACCTTTCAGCCGTGTCATCTCTGTAACCACTTTCAATCAAAAGTTACCAGTGATCTGTCCACTGACATAGACACATAAAAAAACATAAGACTCTCACACACGTTCATTAATTAACTCTTAAAGCTCGCAAAGAAAATGAAAAGAAAAGAAAACTTGATCTTAGTAAACATACCCGCTAGGCCCATCTCTCGAATGTATCATCTCCAATATATTTGATTTTCTATCTTGCGGATGGAGTAGACACGACTTCTTTAACCACAACTCTGATTCTTTACCCAATTTGTTGCGTGGATAAATCTGTCCCTCGACCAGATTGCCGAACTCCATGGGCACAAAGCTTTGGCGCCCATTTTTCCCTAAATTCAAGCAAGGGATATCTTTGTTTTCGATATCTTTTGCATACTTTGTCTTGAAATAATCAATAACAGATGTTTTCTGGCCATGTAGATCAAAGGTAATGTCTTTAGTGATTTTTTCACTAAACCCTACAATGGTGAGCGTCTGCTTCTGCTTCCAATGAGTGACCCTCACTTTCAATTTTATAACAAATTGTTTTTCTGTTTCTTTTTTATTTTACAGCAATTTTGTTCTTTTGTAATTAACTATAAATTACAAATGTTAATACTTTTCACTATCACTTAAAAAATTCTGCTTAATACCAACAAAATATTAAGAACATTCTTAATTAGAATAAATAAATATAAGTCGAATAAAATAAAATTTAGTTATGATGTTATTTGTACGGAAAAATAATGAAAATTTATTTTAAATTAATCAAACTAAAATATGTTCTCTGAAGAGAAATTAAAAAATTATCATGTATCTTAATAACCAAAACTTTTCGCATTCATCTATTTTCCATTTTCAATCATATTCTATTTTCTCTTCCCTTTTCAATATTTATTTACTTGTGATATACGTCATTATCAGTTAATGATAAAATTAAACCAAATATAAACTTTAAAATGTGGTGCTTATTATGTGATGAAAAACATATATATATATATATATGTCACAATGTATATGATATATAATTTTTTAGTAAGCTAAGCTTATTCTGATCAATTCAAAATTGTTCTTTATATTAGTCTCTTTATCAAAATTTTTGATAAAATTGAAATAATTATAAATTTATTACTTTTATCATATACAAATTATTTATCTTATTTTATTTTGTTAGGTGGTCTAGCTGAGAAAACCATTTAAACTGAAATGCCCAATTCTTGATGTTGTGATATAATGATTCGATATTTTATGAAAACAATATCAAATAAAGATTGTGAAATAATGATTAAAAACTAAAAAAATGTGATGATATATTTATCAACATACAATTATATCTACACACAGCCGCATGCTACACTCTGTTTCTCTCGTGATCTATGCTTGACTCGCTCCTCAACCAGAAAATCAAATACACCAGCGATACAATTTATATGCCTAAAATAGCTTTAATCGTGGTCTTTTGAAATGCTGAGTAGTGAATGACACAAATTCAGTCTCTCTTTCTCTCTCTCATCTTGTAACTCCAATATTGTCCTGTAACGATGCATCTTGCATCAGTTTGAGACTGATACTGTTAAACCGTTCTCTCGAATACTGTCTCGAAGCTTTTCTCCAATCAGTTCCTGTTTTCATCATCGTTGCAAACTCTTCATAGCTTATTTTTCCATCCTGCAAAATTCCATCATGTTTAGTTTCTCGGATTTAGTTCAACAAATCAAAAAGAGAGTGAAAATGGTGGATGAGGCTAATCAAAACCTTATCAGTATCAACATCCCGAATAATGGCATCGACAACTTCTTCGCTGGTACCAACTTCATCAGACAAAGCTTCTCTTAACTCCTCTATTTCGATATATCCATTATTGTTTTGATCAAAGAACGCAAAAGCTTTCTTCAGATGTTCATCATTGTCCATTTTCTTGAGATGTACTGATATTGCAATGAATTCATCACAGTTCAAGTATCCATCTTTATCCATATCTCCCTGCAAACACAAAGTGGAAAGCCCTCAAGATCTATGCGTCACAAAGGATTTATCTTCATTGATGAGTAAGTGAAAGCTTACGGCTTCCATCAGAATTTGTAAATCATCTTGAGGGATGGCATGACCAAGTTTCTGCAATCCTTGTTTTAGCTCGTCGATGTTAATCTTCCCTCTTTGGCTTGTGTCCATTATTTGGAACCCTTCTCTTATACCAGAAGCTTCTTCATCTGATAAATGCTCAGCAATAACCCTGAGTGCTCGTTTCTTCAGCTTGTTCATGACGGTGAACTGCTTCAATCTTGCTCTCACGGTTTCACCTAATGATACATTGGGAGCTGTCTTTGCATTCTGTAACCACGGATGAACTGAGGAAAATGAAGCAAAGAGAGATTACTACTGTTTGTTTGTCTCAGATTCCATATAACAACGAAACCAGACAACTGTACCTAGAACTTGCTGAGCTGTAAGACGACGCTTTTGGTCAGGATCAAGCATTTTCCTGATAAGGTCTTTTGCGTTTTCAGAAACCTTGGGCCATGGGTCTCTTCTGAAGTCTAGTACAGATCGAACAATTGCTTGTGCAACTCCTTGTTCAGTCTCTGAAAATGGAATAACCAAACAGATGAAAAAGTTCATTATTCTTATGATCACTTCAAACATGTCTTCCTGAAGAAACATTTTCCACAGATGGTCCAAGAAGAAGGGAATATAGATGAACAAAACTAACCTGCCCAGAATGGAGGGACACCACAGAGTAGAATGTAAAGAATTACACCTGCACTCCAAATATCGACCTCTGGACCGTAATTCCGTTTGAGCACCTCAGGAGCCATGTAGTAAGGACTACCAACGATTTCGTTAAACCTCTCGCCTGCAGGAAAATAATAACGGTGTAGGTTTAAGATTGTTGCCATACCACAAAGCGTTCAGCTTGCTTCCCATCGAGTATCAAGACTACATTACCTGGTTTAAAGAAAACAGAGAGACCGAAATCAATAGCCTTGAGAGGAGCTGTCTCCTTCTTGTTTGCAAACAAGAAGTTCTCGGGTTTCAGATCCCTATGCATTACCCCATGCTTGTGACACACCTGGAATAACATAATGAAAACTCCATCTAAATCACTTTCAATACATGTTTTGAAACTTTCTGCAGCAAAATGTGTCCCTTAAAGCAATGCTAAATATCGATAACACTAGAGCTTTAACCAAGATATAAAATGTCAGTAAGATTGACACTAGAGCTAGACTTGGCCATTTCAGTTCTGCAACAAATCATTAAGAGATAAACAACAAAACCATGACGAACCTGAACAACTTCCACGATGGTCTTAGTGACAGTAGCAGCAGCTCTCTCCGTATAATGCCCTCTAGCAACAATCCTATCAAACAGTTCACCTCCTTCACAAAGCTCCATAACCAAATGCACAGCATTCTCATCTTCGTAAGTCTCCTTCAAGGTAACGACATTGGGATGTACAGGCATATGTCTCATAATCTCAACTTCTCTCCTAACATCTTCTATATCCACGGCTGTTTTAAGCTTCTTCTTCAAAATCGATTTACAAGCGAAAATCTCTTCGGTTTCTTTGTCAGTACAAAGATACGTGACACCGAATTCTCCACGACCAAGCTCTCCTCCTAGAGTGTATTTCTTCTCAATCTCATGACCTGTTGGATCATTTAGAACGATAAGCTTAAGAGCTCCACCACCGTAATCGATGGAGAAAGGGTTTTGCTTCTTCTTCCTTCCTTTTTTCGGCTTATTATCTTTTTTAGCTAATGATTTAGCCGTTCCGCAACAATTACCCATGGCTTCAACAGAGAGAGAGAAGTTGATTAAACGATCAAATCTCTCCCACAAGAAATTCGAATAAGAGACCAAATCAAGTCCACCAGGAGAACAACGACATTTAGGAGATTTGACAAGATTCCAGGAAAATGGGAAAATTCAAACGCGTGAAAAACGAAGAAGATGAAGAACGTCTCATGAATTTTCCTTTTGAATTGATCAAATTGTTCAATGTTTGTTCTTGAAAACAAAAATACAAACTTTTGAAAAAAATTTGGGAAAAGAACAGAGAGAGAGATGGAAGGAAAGTCAACAGAATCTTCCCTCCATAAATCTCTCTTCTATGATTGTTTTTCGATTTCTGTATTTTTACTTTTCTTACAAAATTTATTTTTAGTTGCTTGTTCCACACTCTATAGTGTTAAAATTAGGGAAACGACGTATTCATGCACGAACTTATGTCAAGTTGGAAAATTCATACAATTGGGGAAGTGATTGTCCATACATACATGAACTCGTCATAATGTGACTAATCCATAATTCACGTTTAACGCCGTTAATCTGTCCGTTACTGTACACTTTTTTTTTTCCTGACTCTATATATTAAATGACTTTTTTATGTTGACACTCAACTGATCCATACACTCACGCATAACGCCATCAACCCAAAACGACATCGCTCATAGAAAAATGTGATAAATGGTACCGAAAACCCGGTACCGAAATACCGAACATAACTCGAACAGACAATATTTATTAGTAAATTTTTTAAATATTTTTATAATTCTTAAGGTTTAATATTTTTAATACTTTTATAGTATTTTGGTTGAAAAAACTTGAACCAGAATAGAACCCGGAAAAATCTGATACTTTTTTTGTTCTTATAAATTTTTCAAAATCTGAACAAAATTTGAATTATACAGAACCAAAATTTCTAAAAATCCGAATAGATCATAAATCGATGACCCTAAAAATTCAAAACCCTAATGGATCTTATCCGCACCCGAATAGGCACCTGAGCGCCCACCCCTAAGAGGAACTGACTCCATCCTAAAAAGTCAGAAAACAAAAAAAGTACCAGAAAATATAATACACTATTTTCATTAAGAAATATAACAAAAATATAAAAAATAAACATAAACTTGAGAATAAAATTTGAGAAATTTATTAAATATTTAAACGTTAAATGTTAAACCTTAATAATTATAAAAATATTTTAAAAATTACGAGTAAATATTGAATATTTAGGCCTAGGTTCAAATCTTTCGG
>OVAU01003062.1:596-11554 GCA_900406315.1 Biscutella laevigata subsp. laevigata
AAAAAAACCAAAAACAAAATTCAGTTACCAAATCGATTAGGGGAACTAAATAGATAATTGAATACATTTCAATTTTGTTTCCGATCGATTATTGATTCAAAACTCCAAAACCGAAAATTCCAACCCTAGTTGAGAAGATCATTTAGTTTTCATTTATGCTGAAATTTATTGGTGGATGTTTTTTTCTTCTTGTGGAAAGTTTTGTGATGCTTAGGACATCATTGCTTTTTATAGTTTTTGTTTCTATCAATTTCAAATCTGTGAGCCCCAAAAATGGTTTTGGCATCATCACCAAAGAACCAGTATGATTTCCTCTAGGGGGGTCCAATTCTCAACTTGAGAATCTTTACATAGAAATTTTAATCCATTAAAAGTTTTATCTTTTTAAAGCTTACAGTTTCTGGTTATTGATCAACATCATAATTTTGTTTCTTCTTACAAAATTGGCATTAATGGCCCATACAAAATCTGACACAGTTCATCTAAAGCTCTAACTTTTGCTAAAGATAAATGTTTGTCTTCTTTTGTGGGTTCTGATCAAAATTGTAAATTTGTTTTACAGATTCTATGTGGACAGTATTCCGATCAGAGAGGTGAAACGTACGGCGTCAATGGGCGGAGACTTTCCATCAAAGCCAATGTCTCTCTACACAACAATATGGGATGGTTCCAAATGGGCAACTAATGGTGGCAAGTACGGTGTAAATTACAAATATGCCCCTTACATAGCTAGGTTCTCTGACCTAGTCCTTTACGGCTGCGCCGTGGACCCGATCGAGCAGTTCCCGAGGTGTGAAGAAGGAGCGGAGGAGGATATCCGTGCGACGGAGGAGATTACCTCTTCACAGAGGGGTAAAATGGGAATTTTCAGGCGGAAACATATGACTTACTCGTATTGTTATGATAGGATGAGGTATAAGGTTGCTTTACCGGAGTGTGTGGTGAATCCTACAGAGGCTCAAAGACTTAAGGTTTATGATCCGGTTACGTTCGGCGGAATCCCGAGGCGCCACCGTAGCAGAAAGCACCGGAGCAAGAGAAGCCGGAATGATGAAACAGAGTCGATATGATCAAAGATATAGTCATATAGTATGGTGTTGAGTGTGTTCTTTAATAAGTCCATATATTGGTAAATTTTATGATTCAATGCATTTTCATAGAGGGGTACTTTCGTCATTTGATTGTTTTGTATATGAATATGAAAAAAAGAAATATTTTTTTTTTTAATTAAAGTGATTTGGAGTTTTGAGTATTACATGTCATAAAAGTGTATTTCTTGATTTTTGTGAATAAAATTTGGTGGATAGTTTTGTCTCTTGTACTTGTTTTTTGTATATAAAATGGGTCCAATGAATATTATTTGATATAACTTTATGTGGTCATGTTCATGCACTTATTTTTGGTTGATTTATAGATTAGTTTCAAATTTATATATCATCAAACAAATATCTGTGCGAACAGAATATTATGAAGAAAACAATTTAGAATTAGCTCATTATCATTTGTCGGATTTTCACATTTAGGGACCATCAAAGAGAAGAGATAGAGTTGAGAAAAATTGGACAAGTTTGGCTTAAGCTCAAGTGTTGTGTGGTGCTTTTGCCAGCTATATTCGAACTGGAACCCTCTATATACTTCCAAAGGTTCTTGCCACCAAATCTTTCGAGTATTACTTCGGATCTCGGGTTCGGTTTGGATTTTATCTGGATCTGAAGTAGCACTAATATTGAATCCATTCAGATTTTTTTACTTTTCGATTCGATTTCAAATTCAGTTTTTTCGGGTCGAATTCAAATTCGGATTTTGAGTTAGATTTTTTTGTCCAGACCTACTAATTAATGATCTATGTATTTCATTTTTTTTGTCAAAGAAAAATCTATGTATTTCATTTAACTTTTAATAAGCATTTATAAAAGTACGATTTGAAAGTACTCATGATAATATAATTGGATTTATATTCTAGTGGTACATATCATTTGGCATGTATATTTCCTTTTGCCAACAGTTAGTCCATTAAATTAAATATTTGGTATCATTATTAGATCGGAGTTTTGAATTTCCCTAAAAGTATTTGCTTTTTTTTAGAATTTGGCTAATGGATTGATTATTTGTACCCTAAATAATTAAAAAATAAAAATTTTTTTGTCAACATTAACTTTTATAATTTTGTAAACGCAATTAAAATATTTAAGTTGACTGCATACTATACATACTTCAGTTTACTTCTAGAAATTATAAATTAAAACAGTTTTAAAAACTGAATTGAATGTACTAAGTTTATATAAATAATATCACGTAGATATAGTTAATCATTTCATATTAAATTTTATATTAGGTGACAGGAATAAAATAAAACCTATTTTGATAATGGTGAATTTTTATACCAGTTTTTTGGTTTTTGACAGAAATTAAAGAGATATAATAAGAAAGAGATTAAGACAAAAAATCATAAAATAAATAAATTCCGAAGCCCAAAAATCCCAACCAACACAAAGCCCCAAAGAGGTATTAAGGCCCAACCCTACAAACCCAAAACAAGGCCTAAGAGACTAAAAAAAGAAGTCTCAACCCTGGTAGCTAAGACACGCCGCCTCCTCCAGAAAATGCTTTCCGCCGCCACACAACCACCGAAGGAATGAAGCTCGACCCGGTTAGTCAAAGGTGACTCAGGTCTTCTTTCGCTGGTGACCGAGCCCGTAACACCGCAGCGGATCCAGATCTAGGGGAGGAAGATTGACGTTGAAGAAGCTCCTAACGCCTTCGCCACTCAATCAAAACCCCTATGGAAGCGACGTAGCCGTAAACCTATCCTCCACCAGAAAAGGGCGAGCTTTCACCAGCAACCGCTGCCTCACTAGCCACTACCTATCCCATGTCGGCCTAGGGCGAAGCCGGCCAGAGACAACAACATCGCGCAGCAGATCAGGAACAGGGGTCGAACCCAACAAAAGACAACAACCGAAATCCCAAAACTACACCTGGATCTACCGCTAAATACAAGCCAAAGAGTCGAGCAAAAAACAACCGATAACTACAAGAGAAACCGACCGAAAACCGAAGACAGACCAAACCCCACTAACAGTCAGACCTCGTTAGAGAAATAGAGCCACACCGAAGCGCAAGAGAGAGAGAGAACTAAAACCCTTACCTCAAGCTCTGACAACACCGAGGAAAACCATGGCACAAACGACGACAAGGAGACACATAACACTGACTCTAGCACGACCGCAACCACGACACCGCCGACAAACAACCTCAAACCAAAGCAACTGAAACCAACGCCAAATTAACCTAGAAAAGAAGAAAAAACGAAGCAAAAGGAGGCCAAAGATATCACACTCGCATCGGTGTCGGTAAAAGGAGAAGACGACCCGACAAGAGGAGAAGAGATTGGAAGTTGAGCAGCACCTGTTTTAGGAGGAAATTAAGGTTTTAGAGAGAAGATAGTATAAGACTAACTTCCGTTTTTATCTTCTTACTAGAGGAGGGTCCGCGCGTTGCGTGGAAATAATATAATGACTTAAATTTTGTATTTTTAAGAAATATTTTATTCATTGAAAATAACATGTAGTTTTAAAGTAATTGTCTTCTACAATAAGGACAAATTATTCTGTAACACAATCTATTTGAGATACATAAGTGATGACATTTGTGCTTGCAGACTAAAATGTTGATGTCGTTCGGTCCTATCAGATTGTCTAGATATATTGACTAATCATCATCATCCATTTTAGAAAACTCATCTGGTAGTTCATCATCTCACTAACGAACCATTCATTCTCCTGTTAGACAATCATATATCCAAAAAATGTGATTAATAATTATTATAGACATAGACAATTAGCCAAATGTGAGTTTTCAATAAGAATTTAAAAAGACAAGAATAATGAATAAATCACATATGGACGAAAGAACATATTTCTTGTGTTGTCTGTTACCACCTGACCATCTAGGGTCATGCAACCAAAGAAATGAAGTTATTTCACATAATGTAACCAATCTAAGAAGAGTTGATCTTTGGAGATTTATCTCGTTAGTTGTACTATGAACTTCAAAGATCTTCTGTAACTGTTTTTGAATAATGAGTAAACATCAAGGGTAGAACATGTGTATATGAGAGTTTTGTCGATGCCATGATATGTTGAAAGAGTTTTTTTTTAAAGAAAATTTTAATAATGATTTTATGAATTTATATAGAAATACATAAGTATAACATAAATGAGCTTTAAATATGTATGTTACATATTGTGGAGAAGACTTTGAATATAAGAATCAAGAGTATTAAATATAATAAATTAGAATTTTGAATGCAAGCTTTAAAGACATATGTTACATATTGTGGGAAAGTGATGGTTATGAGTTTTAATTAATAAATTACCTTTTATTTATTAAATCTAATTATAATTAGTTAGAATTTTGAATTGATGCTTTAAAGACTTATGTTATATATTTGGTTTTGAAATTAATAATTGAAAACTTTAAATATAATTAATTATAATTTTGAATAGAAAATTTGAAGAGGTAGGTTACATATTGTGAAGAATTAGTGGTAATGAGTTTAAATAAAATTAATGGTGACTTGGGTTACATGTTGGGTTTTGAAACAAATAATTGGGAGATATAAATATTATTAATAATAATTTTGAATAGAAGATTTGAAGATGTATGTTACAATTGTGAAAAAGTAGTGATGATGAGTTTTAAATATAGTTAATGAGATCTTATAAATAGTTAAATGTTGCATTTTGGTTTTGAAATTTAATTTAAGTATTCAAAAATGGAAATTAGTGGTTGAAATAGAATTAGTGAGACCTAATAAATATTCAAAAATTATAGGTTACATATTGTGAGAATTAGTGGTTTAAATATAATTATGAAACCTAAGAAATATTAAAATATTGTAGGTTACATATAGTGAAAATTAGTGGTCATGAGTTTTAAATAGAATTAATGAGACCTAAGAAATATTCAAAAATTGTGAGAATTAGTGATTTAAATAGAAATAATGAGTCCTATTAAATATTCAAAAATTATTTGAAAATTATTTAATTTAATTACATCATAGATTTTTAACAACCAATCAGAGGTTGACAAATATCAAGCTCTCATGCTAAAAACCTTACTTTAAAGTATAGTTATGGGGAAATGTCAAAAAAGCATCAACTTGCATTTTTGCGCACTTTTAAGCATGAATTTTCAGATATACCATTTAACATCAAAGTTTCAATGTCTTTCTTAATTAAATCCTAAAGTTTTGTTGGCTAAACCAAATTAGGCACGAAGTTAACTTCACTAACGAAATATTTAGACGGAGTTAAATCTCACCGTTATATGAAACGACGTCGTTTTAAAAAAAAATCATAAAGTTGCCATTTTATCATGAAATTTCGTTGACTTTCCAGTTAAATCTTAAACTTTCGCTGACCGAGACAAATTGGGCATGACTTTATATTCAAGTTTTAGTTTTTATTAAAATATGTCATTCGAGAATAAATTCTATATCGGTTCGGTTTGGATTCATGTTATTCTTGGATGAACATGTTTTCTTTAAAAACCAAACAAAACCAAAATTCGAACAACCCAAACTGAGTCGAATAACCCGAACTCGAACCGATATAGATTTAGTCTCAAATGAACATATTTTTCTTTTAAAAAGCAAAACTTGAATATCCCGAACCAAGCCGAATAACCCATCGTCAACCCTTAATAGAAAGTCATGCCCAATTTGACTCGGTCAACGAAAATTTAGGATTTAATTAGAAATTCAACGAAACTTCATGATTAAAATGACAACTTTGTGGGTTTTTTGTGATTTTTTGTGATATTTTCAAAACGATGTCGTTTCATGTAACTGTGAGATTTAACTCCGTTTAAATATTTCGTTAGTGAAGTTAACATCGTGCCTAATTTAGTTTAATCAATAAAACTTTAAATTTTAATTGGAAAGCATTTTTCTCGTATAAATATGCGTCTTTTAATCACTTCTGATAAAGGAATTTTGATGTTCCAAAAACACCAAAACTCAGCTCATATGTAGATGATCAAGAAAGAAAAAGATCTTCATACAAAGATAAACGATTCCTATGACAGAAAGAAAACATAAGTAAAAGGAAAAAGAAATTAAACTTTTCTATTGATTATTCTTGATTGAATTCTAAAATGAAAACAAAATTCTACTTAAAGGAGTTTTAACTTTTAAACTCTTCTTCTTTTTCTCTTCACTTCTTGAGCTGCATCTCCTGGTGGAGGAGTCGGCCAAAGTGAGGTGCTAGGCAAGGAGTCCGCCGATTGCATCTGGTGGAGGAGTCGCGAGTAGAGGAGTCGGGTGGAGAAGCCACGTCCGCATAAATAGCTTCGGGGGATAAGGAGTCGCCTCAAAGGACCCGGCCTGGAAGAGCTGCCGTGGTGGAATCTGGTGGAGCCGCTGCATCTGGTTGAACCACCGTCTAATGGAGCCTGAAAAATAGTTTTTGATCAACATAAAGAAGAATTGTTGGAGATAGAGTTACTGCTTAATTAGTGCTTACTCTCATTCGCTTCCTGATTATCTCAGTCTCTACATTGTTGTTTCCAAGCGATGAAAAATCCTCTAAGATTCGTACACCCCATCCTTTTAACGTGAATGTACTATCATCTATACAGATCTCCATATCCATATGATCGTAGCTCCGATGAACATTGTTCTTTCTTAGAGGTATACGACAATCCAATACAAAAAGATTTCCATCCTTCTTAAATGTGGTGAAGTGATATATATGGCCAAGAGAATCAAACCTATTCCCAAATTTGCTCTTGAACATACACTTTACATGGATTTGTATGTCACTTTCATGGCTGCTCTTAGACTTGAGAAAAACCACAACACCAATCCTTAGTCTCAAGAACGGTTGAGTGAGAGATGTCTGATCCAGATAGATATTGGTTAGAGAACATCCAGTGGTTTGGTGAGTGAAATATGAAGGCACTTCTTCACTTGATAATTGCATAGACACGAATATGATTGATCTGTTGTTTAAAAGAGCTTCTGGATCCAAGTTGAAGAATCTGAAAGTGAAGTTATGTTCACAACTAGAAGAAGAATCCTCTTCAAGAACTGGTAATCTAGAGTGAACATTTTCTACCTCATTTTGACCACCATTCCAGGTAGCTTCAGTCAAAGCCTTGCAGTCTGAGAAGTCAGCAAGAAGATGAAGTTTATAAATGTTAAGTGATACACGTACTAAGCTGTTGCACTTCTTCATATTCAAGTACTTGAGCTCAGAGAATTTATCGATCCATCGAGGAACCTCTTTTATCCCTGTTCGATTTAAACTGAGTCGTTCAATGTTGGTTGATAAATCAGGAAACGTCTTCAATCGTGAGCATCCAGTGAGTTCTAGGCAATACAGAAATCGAAAGTTGATTCCATTGGGAAGAGTTTCCAGATTTATGCAATTTTTGATTTCCAAATAATCAAGTTTATGAAAATTCTGGATAGAAGGAGGAAGCTCCACCAAACTTGGTATATCGGAGAGAAACAATCTTTCCAAAGTGGGAGGCAACATTGTCGTCAGAGGTTTAAGCGGCTGAATAAACAAAAATAATTAATAAATGTTAAATTTCTTAAAAAATATTATATAACTTCAAATATAAAATTTTGTTTTCCAAAAAAACTTTAAAACTTCAAGTTTCATATTTTTGTTTATATATTAACCCTTACAATTACAAAATCATATTTCTTATTTTTAAATATTTTGGTTTTATTGTTTTAATTCGTAAAAAAATTATATCTCATAACTATTTCAAATTTAGTTTTATAACATAAAATTAAATGAAAAATTTAAATAAGATTTAAAATATTTGAAAACTAGATTTATACAACAACAATGTTACATAAGAAATTTGAAAAGGGAGTTTAAGAATATGTATTTTATGTAAAATTTTAACTTAATATTTTATTAATTAATATTGTTATAATATTTTTATATATGTGCTAATTATTTATAAAGGTTTTATGGATTTAACTTAATTATGATAAAAAGAAGGAGCATAATACAAAATAAAAATATTTTTAAAGTTTAAGTTTGAATTTTTACTTTTAAAGAAGAACATCTAAAATATGGAATTAACTTAAAATATGAAATGTGTAAAACTTCAAAATAGCTGAAGATGTTAGTGCAATAAATGTTAGCTTAAAGGTTTATACATACCTGCACTCTTTCCCATAATTTCTCACTCTTCATTCTCCATATCGCAAGTACAAGAAGATTTTCTAAACGCAGGTTGAAAGGAAGTTCTTCAATGCATGTGTCACCTAGAATGAGCTCAGAGATGTTGGTTGAAATATCAGGAAAACTCTTAAGCTTTGAGCATTTTTCAAGATCGAGTCTTTTAAGAGATTGAAGGTTGATTCCTGTTGGAAGAGTCTCAAGATTTGTACATCCTGACATTATCAAGAACTCCAATTTATTAAGATACTGAATAGAGGAAGGAAGCTCTATTAAGTTTGAGCAATCTTCAAGATAAACTCTGATGAGATTGGTGGCCATTGAGAGATCTGGAATTTCTTTCAAATTCTTAGATCCTGTCAAATTAATTTCTTCAAGCCCTTTAAGTATCTGAAAGAAAAAGTAATTAGTAACACATCACTTCAAGGAGGTTACACTAAATATTATAACTAGTGCTAGATATTCGGAAATTCGGTTCGGTTCAGTTTCAGTTATTTTGGATACTGATAAATTTTCGGTTCGGTTCTGGTTCGGATACTTAGAGAGGAACCAAAAATTAAGTGAAACTTTTTGGTTTGGTTTTCGATTATTCGGTCCGGTTTCGGTTTGGTTTAAACCAAAAAAATTAATGGAAATACACTAAAATAAAATAAAAAATCATATATTTGGTGTGGTTTCGGTTTGCTGTATTCATTTTTTCGATATCTTCGATCATTTGCATTTAAATAGGCTCAGTTTCGGTTCGCTTATTCGGTTTTTTGGACCCAAAATATCCAATTTGGTTCAGTATTATGAATATTTTTGTTTCATATAATTTGCAGATATCCGATATCCATAGATACTCAGCTCAGAATCCATTCAGCTATTTGGCCATATCTAAAACTCCAAAACCAAAATTTTGGTTATGGTTTGGTTCGGTCTATTCGAATCGGATAATAAACCCATGACTAATCATAAACTCAATATGAATGATATTTATGAAAATTTGAATAATACTTACATGAACTCCCTCCCAAAGCTTTTCGAGTTTACTTCCTTTCATTTGAAGCTTAACAAGATTTTCAGGACGAAAAGTAGATGGCATACGTCTCATTGGATATCCATCAAACCTCAATAGTCTTAATTTAGAGGGCAAATAATCAAAACCTTCGGGTAAATGCCATCCAACTTGATTGTTCTGGTAACGTCCCTCAGTGTAAAGTTTTAGGAAAAAGAGATTATGCATTCCTTTGAAGACATTCTCATGTATATGCAGTCCATCAATCTCATCCATATTCAATGCTATACCCAGAACTTTTTTAGTGCCCTGAGATCATATTATCAATATAATTTTAGATACGATATGACTTTTAAACTTGTGGAATGATATACAGTAAAATCTCGCTAAATTAGTACTAGCTAAATTAATAATTACAGTAAAAGGCTAAATTTATGTTTCGTGAATTAATCTAATGTAAAAGTTAGGAAAATTTTATAAAGTTACAAAATAATCATTTTATATATTAAAAGAAAATTATTTGATGCCATATGTCAAACCTATAATTTTCTAAGTTTTTTCAATTATTTAATATCTTAAACGAATTACCAAACATATTTATAATTAAATAGTTTTATTTATTATTCGTGTTTATTATGAAATTTTAAAATCTTTTTATCCTTATATATATATATATATATATTAAAAAAATCATTGTTTGCCATGTTAAGTCCATAATTTTCTATGTTTTTTTTGTTTTAATTACTTAATATACTAAATCTTCGAATAAATATATATTTAATTATTTTACTGATTATTGTTCTTGTTGCGAAACAAATAGTTATTAAAAATCTTAACAAAATATTATTTTTAAAATTTTAAAATTCTCTTATCCTCTTCTCCTCCTCTTGGCAAAAATTATTATGAATGTTATAAGAAAACCCCCAATTTTTTCTACATTTTAAAATCAGTCAACAAGTTAAATTTTGAACAACAATCAAATATATTGAAAAGAAAAAATCTAATAAACATATTTAATTAAACAACAATAAAATCTAAACATAGCATTGTCTTGACCTAGTAATTGATATTTAGTTTTTCTTTCATTCAAAATCATTTTGCAATAGACCAAAGAAAACTCCCTAAAAACATTAAAATATATTAATATGTATACATCAAATAATATATTGCTAAACTAAAAAATCCGTAAAGTCTCAACAATACTAATTTATAGAAGTTTTACTATATATATATATGAAAAAGTACAATAAGACTTACAATGTTATCCTCGAACAAATCGCAAATATCCTTCGAATCCATAATGAACTCTCGTTCTCCAGGCTCATTTGACTGTGCACGCACGATCTCCTTACCCAAATCTTCTAGCAAAGAGTGCATCTCAACGATACCATCTCTTACATGAATGAGAGACTTATCAACAAGGTTTCTCAACCCAATATTTACATCCAAGTCACTATCAGCTAGCAATAGCTTGATGTCATTGAGTTTTTCACCATTGAAAATACATGCGATGTGACGAAATATTGCTTGATCTTTTCTGTTATCTAACCCATCATAACTCACTCTTAATGTTTTTTCTATTTTTCCATCTAAACTATTCCGAAATCTTAGTAACATATCCATCCAGTCGTCTTTGTCTCTACCTCGTAAAGACGATCCCAACACCTTAAGACCCAAAGGAAGATATCCGGCGAGAAATGCAACTTCAGAAGAAAGCTCCTTCATATCTTCAGGTGGAGTGTTTTTCTTGAAAG
>OVAU01003063.1:0-11552 GCA_900406315.1 Biscutella laevigata subsp. laevigata
ACAATTTTATTATTATTGGGGAGAAGAAATAATATAAAAAATCTTACATTTTTTTTTACAGCCTTAATTATAGGACTTTTGACTTTATGAAGTGTTTCTACGTAAAAGACAAACAGTGACTGTACAAACTTTAATTAGTTAGTTTTTTTTGAAAATGTCATTGGCTAAATTTTAGCTGTGAAAGCTGTCAAATCTCCTACAGCCCTAAAAGTCTATTAGCCAATCAGGGCCTAGGTCATAATTTTTGTTGTCGGCGACTTTTGTGAGACTTTATGTCTTATGAATTATAATTTTCCTTGACCAACTTTGTGTATTTCTTAACTATGAATCCGTAGATCCAAATCCACCAGTGATCGTTTTCTTAAAATCAAATTATATAAATCACAACATATCGGTCCAAATGTTCAAACATTCTTAGAAGAAACCAATGTTCACACTAAAAATCAAAATTCTCATTTAATATTGTGTATAACTATTAG
This sequence comes from Biscutella laevigata subsp. laevigata, assembly GCA_900406315.1. Taxonomy (NCBI): domain Eukaryota; kingdom Viridiplantae; phylum Streptophyta; class Magnoliopsida; order Brassicales; family Brassicaceae; genus Biscutella; species Biscutella laevigata. Next base: position 480 of record OVAU01003063.1, read on the forward strand.
ACTAAACACATTTCTCAAAACAGAACAATATTTTAGAAGTATTTTTAGTTAGAGTTTAGATTACTTGTAAATGATTATAAATTTGCATCTAATGAGAAAGTAAATTAGAGAAATACAAATTACAAGGAGGTATGGAGCAAAGAGAGTCTGTGAAAAGGTCTTGTGTATGATTATGACTACACCTTTCATTACCCACTCTTTGTTGTATTCCTTAATTTCTTGTTCCCTCATTCATTTAAGTTGTCCTTTCATCATTTATTTCTTATTGTCTTTAAAAACTGATTTTTACATCACTCCCCAAATATATGTATTTTTAAAAAAATATAATTTTATACAGTAAATCTAACAATAATCTAACCAATTGTGTGTTGTGAGATCACTAAATTATCATTGAAATTTGAATCCAATAAATTATCTTAATGATTAGTATCACAAGCTTATAATCTATATTCATACGTGGACAATATATATACAATCAAGATTTCTTACGTATGATAATATAAATAGTTTTTATTATTTGTCGTGTGATAAGATTTAACCACTTCGTAGATATAGTGATATCATTCTCAAATTCTTTGAATTTAATCGCAAGTATTATTTATAAATTGAAAATAACATTTTGAGTCTAGATTCTTGGAATTAAAACTAGATTTCTTCTTATGATTGTCGTCACTCGAATAGCCAATAAAAAGGTCTAATGGTGTTTTTTATGTTTAATTGAAATAGAGAGTTCGGATTTGATATTTTAGTAATGGAAATATTGAAAACGTATTTATGTATTTTAGCAGTGATGGTCGGATGAAAAAGGATAACAATTTAGGTTTCAAAGTGTAAATTTGTAGAGATTTATATTTAAATCTCGTTTGGAATCTCGATCGAGCGGGGTTCAAAAATGTAAAACTAATTGTTGGAGTAGGGTTTGAATCCGGGTTTGGAGGTTCAATATCATGTCCTTACCAAATATGCTAGCGATTTCTTAAGGAATTTGTACAAAAAAAGCTATATATATAATCAAGTTTTAGGTAGTTCAAGTGACCCACCATAATCCTTACTAGATCTATCCCTGGTTACAAGTATGAGGATGATATGCGATTCTTACTATTTAGTATTAGAGATTTTGATCTTAAGACGGAAATCTTTAATATGATATACAGATACTCCAAAAACTTACATATTCGTGAGATTAGTTCGAATTTTGACTTGAGTCATTCATAATTATTAAAGAAAACTAATATAATTTTATCATAATGGGTTTTTAGTAGAAGATAAAACTAAGTGGTGCAAAATTCGAAATAAAAAAGTCGTTCAATTTGAGTTAAAAATATAAAGAAAAAAGAATGAAGGATCAAAACACAATAAACAACTTGTTAAACCCAATTTCCCATAAACGAATAAGGTACTAGGAAAAGTTGATGCAAGTTTTTCACATGCAAAGGACTCTCTTTCATTATATTTACATTTTCTACCACACCTACGCTATCTATTGGCATCGACATTTTCATGTAATGTTTTAAATTGTCTTTGCAAATTTATCTCACTTTGAGATCTTTTTTGTGCAATTCCTATCCATTGAGACATTTGTCTCTTGCTTATTATATAATGAAAATAAACATGTCCCCACGTTATAAATGTCAAATAAATGCATTTGTGGTTATATACTATTGTAGATTTTATTTCAAACTTTATGGAATGGAAATGTCTAGTTCTAAACTTTCAAATAATGCTCTCAAATTAGTGGTGTGAATTAGTGCGCTTCCAATGAATTTTTTTTTTTTGATAGATATAGTTTTGTTATGATCGTTTTTAGTAATATTCGTATTCAAATAAATATGTATATAGGTCTTAAATAAATATTTTTAAGGTTTACAAAATAGGTTTAAATAAAAAATCCAAAATATTTTTGATCATATAATTATCAAAGGTTGAAACATATAAAACTTTTAAATTCACAAATTGCACCTTGCATTTAAGGAAAAAAATTTGCAATAAAGTGTTAAGTTTGATGGCCTTCTAACTCAAAACCAATTGGCAATGAGTGGATTGGCCCATATCCCTTATATATTACCCAGACTCTCATACATCTTTCCAATGTGGGACAATCTCCAACACCCCCATCGAGACAATGGTCAGTCTAGTCATTAGTCTCGACAATATCCCATTCTAGGATTAGGTTAGATCAGCCGGACTAGCATCGAGCCGGACCGATATTGGAAGATCGATGGGCCAAGTATAGTAGTGAGCCCAATCGATCTCAGTTCAAATGGGGAGGTATTGGTCTGCTCTGATACCATGTTAAATTCTACGGGTTTCTAACTCAAAATCAATTGGCAATGAGTGGATTGGCTCATATCCCTTATATATTACCCGGACTCCCATACATCTTTCCAATATGGGACAATCTCCAACATAAAATTTAATCCATAAAAATATTAGGTTGACTTATGAAAAATATATAAATTTTTCCTAATTTAATTAACCTAGCTTTTTTTAATAATTTGAGCATATCCCATATTCTGATATTCATATGGTAAAACCAGCTTAAGACTACGTAATTAATGTAGGGTTTGATTGATTTTGATCGTAGAAAGTATCAAACTTGATACATTTTAATCATAAACAATGTGACTAATTGAAAACTATATCTTAAATCGAATATTTAATCAGAATTACATAACAATCATATAAACTTTTAATCTTCACAAACACTTATAGTAAACTTTTATTTTGGTTATTTTGTAGAAAAAATTGTTATAAAATAATGAATAAAACACAGAGAGCATCTAATGATAAACAAGAATGCAGAAGGGTAAAAGAGGAAGAAACAAAACATTACCAAAAAAGGAGAGTTTCCAAGAAATGGGTTCTAATGAGAAAGAGAGCCCATCACTCTCCTTTTCTTCCTCTTCTCATGTATATTGCAATCGAATGGTTCTCCTTCAATTCAATGTCCTCTTCTCCTTTAATTTTCTTACTTTTTTTATTATTTCTATAATTTAATACCATTCAATTTCTTAAAAGAAATGCATATCTCACATATATATATATATAGAAATAAATAAATAATTTATATGGATGTAGAGATAATATCTAAAAAGTATGAGTTTCTAGCTTTCTTGAGTAGTATCCTTTTTTGTAATTCTTTTTTCTTATGTATTATTTCAGATATAAAAAAAACAAGTAGTAACCTTCTGTTTTCTGCAAGTAGGGTCTTAATATATACCTTCAAAGAAATTAGAAAAAGAGAGAAAAAAAGAAATAGAGAATTTTTTTCAAATTCATAATTCGAATACTAGCAGAGAGCAACAGTTAAGTGGTACTTATAATACTATCAAGATCAATAAAAAATAATAAAATATAGTTTATCTCTTCAAGAACATATGCAGTAGTTTCTCATTTCTCTCTTTTTTGCTGATTTATCTTAAATCTTAAAACCCCAAGGTAAGCTTTGTGAGTACATTAGGTAAACCCTAAAAGTATAAGATTGTTTTTTTCAGTTCGATCTGTGTTTTCTTGAGTTGCTAAATCATGTGTTTAATCTGTTTCTTGGTTATAATATTGTTTCTCTACAGTATGTGATTTTATCACTAAAGATTAGTAATTATAACCCTTCTAATCAATTTAACTCTTTTTTCAATTCTTGAGTTATCAAATCATGGAGTTGATCTATATGTCTTGGAATATTTGTTCATCTTCATAAAGACTTGAAAATCAAGCTTATAGTCTCTCTCTCTCTCTCTCTCTTGATGTCTAATTTTGTCAATGTTTTGATCTGATTTGGTGATAACATATAGGATAAAAAAATGGAAGAAGGTGGGAGTAGTCACGAAGCAGAGAGTAACAAGAAGATAGGAAGAGGGAAAATAGAGATAAAAAGGATAGAGAACACAACAAATCGTCAAGTAACATTCTGCAAACGTCGAAGTGGTCTTCTCAAGAAAGCTTATGAGCTCTCTGTCTTGTGTGATGCTGAAGTTGCTCTCGTTATCTTCTCCACTCGTGGTCGTCTCTACGAATACGCCAATAGCAGGTAAGCTTAATTCCTCCTACGTACACTTATTCATCTTTCTTTCTCCATTTACTACTAAAAATTCATCAAGATTAATTAGGGTTCTTGTGAAACATTATCTCTCTAGATTAAAAGTTGAAGTAAACTGTCTTGTCTTCTCCACTTCCCATTAGCCTTTTTCTTATAGCTTTACTTACTCTTTTTTTCTGCGAATCATTAGAACTTGATGCATGCATAGGGTTTACTCAGTTACAAGATTGGACTATCTTGACAAGAAATAAAATTTATGATATATATATATATATGTAAATGCTCAAGAGTCAAGACTTATGTAACTCTCCATCTAGTGAAACTTGAGACAAAGCCTAATGATTTGAGTTGTAACTAGGGATCCCTTCAATCATTTAGTCTAAACCCAAAACAAATGAAAAGAAATTTTTGTTATATTTTTTAGTTAGTCTTAAGAATTGTGTGATCGGAAATTCCTCGTGTCTGGTTCTGAATACAAGTTTATCAAGTATCTATTTGTAGTTTTAAAGTTTTCTAAAAAGATTGAGACTAGTTTTTAGGTTAATTAATTGGTTCAAATGCTTTAATTGAAGTATTTTTTTTTGTAGAAGTATTTGGTTAAAAAGAAATTGTGTTTTCTCTTATATTGATTTTTTTTTTTTTTGACTTTTATTCTTAAAAATCTACTTCATTAGTGAAATTCTCTAAAATAAAATGAGCAAATGTTCTCGAACTTTTAATTTGGTAACAATGATATCAAATGTTTAACCATTGAACTAGTGAACCACTCGTTGGAAACTAGTAATTAGGTTTGAGATATAATGTAGTACTAGCTAGTAAGGTTTCTTTTTCGTTTCATAAGTCACAAACTAGTTGTTGTCTTGTTGACAAAAGAATAATTCTGATGATTTATTTGAAGAAGTAAGGTCCTTCAGACAGACATGACTTTTGTCTAACATTATTGGAATCAGTCATCAAATGTAAAATCATGCCCACAAAAACGAAATTAAAATTTATTCAGTCCTTATAATTTGAGGATATACATATATAAGTATATACATGTATATGTGTGTGTTGCATTAATGAGAGTTAAGAATTCAGAAAAGTGTCAGAAATCAAAAGAGTACGAACTAATGGGAATCTCTGGCATTTTCTGAAGAACTCCATATTTATATTTTGTTATTATATTATTAAAAATAAGCATATGTTGATGTCATTGAATCACATAATATGCATGAAGCTTGCTCTTATACGTACTTTCCTCCATGATAAAATGGTATAGTATTATTTCCTTACATTGCCACTCATGTTTATGCATTTCTTTGAACGCAATCACATTCCTTTCTCGTCGATTTTAAGGTTTAAGACATGCAAATAGACATTCCAAAACCCAAATCAAGATTCTCCGACAATAACTACCCTTGTTTAAAGAGTTTATAGTTGAAACTAATGTTTGGGTTTGGTTCATATTTATTTAGGTTTATGTTTAGATGATTGATTAATAATTTTATTTTTTGGGGTAAGTTCGGTGCTTATTTTTTCTGGTTCGAGTGTCCAAAATCATTTTCGGATCCTCTTGGGTTTGAGTATTTTCAACCGAAAATACTAAAAATATTTGAAATACTAATAAGCGAAAAAGTTAAAAATATTCATTAAAAAGTTGAATATTGAATGTTTAGGCTTATGTTTAGATTTGTTGGTAATCTTTTGAATCTCGGGTTTGGTTCGGGTTTTATCCGGATCTCAAATATCTCACAAAAAAACTGTTTGGATAATTTAATATTTTAATTCGAGCTTAGGTTAGTAATTTCGGATCGGTTCGGATATGGGTTTCAGATTTTTTCCAATTTTATTATCTCTATTTTAATAATTACATTTATTAATCTAATGGGTTTTTTTCATTGTTTTATTTAGTGTGAGAGGTACAATAGAAAGGTACAAGAAAGCTTGTTCCGATGCCGTAAACCCTCCTACTGTCACCGAAGCTAATACTCAGGTACCCATTTTACATACCTTTTTATTATCATCAATTACTTACCAACAAAATTTGCATTTAAACGGCTGTGTTTTGATGTTTGTATATACATTGTAAAAAAATCTCAAAAGTACTATCAGCAAGAATCATCTAAGCTTCGGAGGCAGATTCGTGACATGCAGAATTCAAACAGGTAAATTTATTAACTTTTCATACATTTTCTTGTTTCTTGATCACTCACTCTTCTGGTGTATATGAGCATTTCGATTCCTTCAAGAAGAAAAATTAGTCGTAGTAACATATATATGTTCTCTCTACTTCGGTTTACATGTGAATTCTTGCATTTGGGTTTGGTTCAATTGGAGATTTGGTTCTAGTTCAATTTATATGGTTCGGTGCACAAGTTATGGTTGTAATTTCTTTAGACCATATGGGGGTGGGATTTCACTTAGTAGCTTCGGCTCAAGTTATTCAAGTTTTGGTTTTTCGGTGTTTAAAATATATTTTAATTTGGAATTACATTTTATGTTGGTGTAATTTAATTTTAGGTTATATTCGGTTCAATTTTACACAAATGATTGAATAAAAATTAAAAAAAATATTAATTTCATTGGTATTACATATTTTAATGCATGTAAATGTTTAATTAAACAGAAAATTCAATTATATTGGGTAAATCATTCAGTTTTACGGTATTTATGTTTGATTTGAAAAAAAATGTTATAGAATATTTGTATAATTGTATTCATTTGATTTTTACAAAGTTTGGTTCGAGTTAATTCGATTTAATAAATTTGGTTTGATTTGGTAAATTACCACTTGATACCATGTTTTGTTTTGTTAACGTTGATGTTGATACTTATAAATTGTGAAGGCATATAGTCGGAGAATCACTTGGTTCCTTGAACTTTAAGGAACTCAAAAACCTCGAAGGACGTCTTGAAAAAGGAATCAGCCGCGTCCGATCCAAAAAGGTTTCTCACTCTTATGAATTCATATAATCTCAAAAATTCTTTAGTTTTTTCTCACACTCTTTAATGAAAAACATTACGCAGAACGAGATTTTAATGGCAGAGATTGAGTATATGCAGAAAAGGGTAAGAAAGAAACGTTTCTTCCTCTCCAAGCAACCATTTTTCCAATCCTTCATCTTAATTTCGTCTGGTTGATTTGAGTTTTGGCCATTATTCATGAATAGGAAATGGAGTTGCAACACGATAACATGTACCTGAGAGCTAAGGTTTCAAATCTTCAATCTCTGCTTTTGTCTTTTGTCGTGTAATCTAGATAATGTGTATTACAAGAAAACTTTGAATTTGGGTTTTTTTGTAGATAGCTGAAGGTGTGCGAATGAATCCTGATCAGCAAGAATCGACTGTGATTCAAGGGACTACGGTTTACGAATCAGGTGTTTCTTCACACAATCGGCCGCAGCATTCTAATCGGAACTATATTCCGGTGAATCTTCTTGAACCGAATCAGCAATTCTCCGGTCAAGACCAACTTCCTCTCCAACTTGTGTAACTCAAAACATAAAATAATGTTTCTTCCCCTGAAAACTATTGAGTTTGAGGGTATAATAGTACATTATATTTATGGTACTTTTTATATGTCACATTAAATGCAATATGAGATTCGATTCCGAGTGGTAACACAAAGACCGCACAAGTACAAATCACTAGGTTATATATCCTGGTTTATTGATAACACTTCTTATTCATACCTCATATTCGAGTTATACATAAAACATAAAAGCTTGCTTTTTGGTATTTTCTTAATCACCTACAATTCATGCATATAAACCTATAATATAACATACAATTACTGGGTTTGAATTCGAATAATAACACAATAATCGTAACAACACAAACCACTAGATACCGACAGAGAGAAAAACTTTGATTAGATGACACACCAAATACAGACAAGCAACTAGAAAGTAGTCAAATTATAAACAAATGAAAATCATAACATGTATATAAATAAAAGGATTACACAAATACAAACATCTATTATATGATGATTGGTGAATTATTACAACATGTGTATCTATAATTTAACAAAAAAACACATTTCTTTTACTATACTATTTAAGAAAAAGAAGAAGCTTAATATGCATAAAAGTCTAATTTAGTGTCCTTTCTCTATTTTAGTATATGAGAGAAATATGAGCCAGAGGCTGAAGGCTTAAACCTTCTTCCCTCCGTTATCACTAGCTTTATTTGTTTCTAATCTTTGATTTATGTTTCTCTCAGTTCATGATTTTGCATTTTCTAACGAAGATGTTGGAGGAATTTACATATCTATACCAAAGAGATCGTACCTCACGGTTACTAATCTCTAGCCATGGCTTTGCTGGACCACTGAAATGTAAAACTGCAGCAGATTTCATAATATCTTCAGGTGATTCAATGGTTCGAGATCCTAATCCAGCTACGTGCCATGATGGATCAAGAGGTTGTGTTAGTCCTTTGAAAGCAAGTAGTGTCGGTGGTAAAGCTCCTGGTTGCCATAGTTGTAATCCAGAGCTAACACTCTGCAGGTAAAATCAGAATCAGATTTTGTGTAACTTATGACAAAGGAAATGAGATATTACTTACGAGTCTTAACCATGTTGAGTAAGCTTCTGTGATATTTGTTTGTCTCCAAGCTTTGAGATCAAAGATATTCATACCAGAAAGCCAAGCGCAGTCATCTTGATTTAGATTTGATGAGATCAGAGTATGTGAGAAGTTGAAATAGTCTTTGTGTTTTCTTCCTGGGCAACACTTGTTTCCGCACCACGAATCAACAACTGCACCAACTACTTTACCGTTGAGGTTTGTTTCCCATAGAGGCGAAAGGTCGCGTTGTACTACTACATCATCATCTAACAAGACTATCTTGTTGAGATCTGGAAAAAGCTGCATGATCCAAAGAGAAGAGAAGATACAAAATCGGTGTGATTTGCACTTAAAGGTGAGGTAAGAGTTGAGTGGTTGAAAAGCTTTACCATGGGAATGTAGATGCGAAGATGATTCAAAAGGGCAAGGCAGCTAGGATTTAGAGCTTGTAAGGATTGCTCATGACTACCTTGGACGAAACTAAAATCAGAGTCTTTCAGAATCTGATAATGTCGTCTCCATATCATGCGGTGAATTTCAAGCATCTCTTTAACTTTGAAATTTACTTCTTCAGGCCAATCATACTGATGAAGTCCCTTTACTTCAACGACTGGTGTTGAACCCGAGTTGATAGCAAACCAAGCGTACATAGGAGTATAGGTTTTCTTATCTGTAACGATGTGAAAAACAAACTTCTCGGGATTCACAGCGTTTTGTATTGTGGAGGATATGACGACAGAGGCAGCTAGAACATTGTCGGTCAAGATGACAACATGGTGAAAAGATGGATCGGTCAAACGAGATACGGATTCAGGTGGAGGCAAACGTGTTCGAGCCATTGCATTTACAGAGTATTCTTCGGTTAATCTGAGGGAAAGACAATGGAGGCTTTTGGGAATACCGTGAGAAGCTAAATGCCAGTACACTAACTCATGATGTCGAGCTGATTGTACTTTATGTTCCATCTGCAGTAGCTAAAAATTAAAGAGAACAAGTGTCACATGCAAAGAAGGTCCCCAAGTTAATGAAAACATCATAGACCTTCACTTCAACTGTGCTTAATCTAGACACCATTAATACCAATTCCAACAGTGTATCTATCTAGAGACACTAGTCTTATCACTCGTAGTCTTCTTCAAACTGAAAGTTCATTATCTATGATAACAAAGTCAAGGAACTTAATTCTACACCTACAGAACAAGACAATGGCGACCTAAGGAGCTACTCCACTCAAAATTCTTCAATCATCCACTAGCAATTGAACATATCTAAAGGCAGTCTAACCTTCTTCTAATCCATGAGATTTTTAGGATAGTTGATCTAGTAAATGGTCAGAGATGTTTCAAGAAACAAAGCTAGAAACTCATACCATCTTCTTAGTCACAGACGCAAACGCCCGTATATCCCGGCGTTTTAAAGTCATCTCCTTGACAAGGTCGTCAAATGATTCCAATGAGCCCTTCTGTCCTCTTCCATTAACCTCCTGATCTGTCTCTTTCACTAGCGTTCGTGTCAACTCTTCCCCGATTTTCTGAAAGAGGCACACATACACGCATTTTCTTGCCGTGAGTTGTAACTAACTTAAAAAGCTGTCAAAATGTCTTTACATCAACTCATGACACAAAGCAACAAAACTGCTTAAAAGGAAAACAGTAAAAAGGAAACTCCTTTTTTAGGTCATCTATTGGAATTATCCGTCTGTCTCGTTTCTCTTTGTTCCTGTTTGCTGCCACGTAATAAAGGAGAAGGAACCCAAGTGGCTACGGACTTACTTGTGGCAGTAAAATCCGCCACGTGTCATGTCAGAAACTTTAATGGGAAATTGTAACTCCTACGTTTAAGTCTAATAACTGATGTTTACTAGATTTTGGTCCTGGCATCTACAGTATCCATGAAACTCTACGAAGATTTCTTTTTCTTTTCCATCCACTAAAGCTAAGCTCCCCCTCACTGTAGCTTCTAATTACACTCTCTAAAGCATGCTATAATTGATAAAAAAAAACACTTTGTGGGCTCGTTTCCGACAATCCCACATGTAGACATCAGATCAAGTTTGTTCAGCAGCGTAAAGATAACAAATGGATCTATCGATATCATCCTATTTACCACGATTGTTACTATCAAAGTAAAAGACATTGCATGGATAGAAACTAGAAGCAAATCACAAATTACGAATCCACAAATCAAAATTATCAGACCTCTGTTCATAGACAATGACATGAAAATGATCAAGGTCCAAGAGAGAGTCTCATCTCAACACTAAACGACACCAGCTACACTAACGTAATATAGCTGGCAAAGACTTATTTCGCTTTATCACATACACAATCATATCTTTTTTTCCCCCTTTAATAGCACTACTATGGTCAAGCGTTGAATTTTTTTTCTTTTCGTCTTTCTGTAAAAAGTTATTGACTAAACCAAATTCACCATGAAAACTATCTTAGAGCATCTCCAATGTATCACTCCATTTTTTACTC
>OVAU01003064.1:0-11551 GCA_900406315.1 Biscutella laevigata subsp. laevigata
TGATTCATGTTTGACCACAATATTGGTATTTTGTGCCAACAGAAACAGTGAGTAAACACTATTATGTGGTTGTTTATTCTGCCATAATGCGTTGAAACTCAACCATACAGATCATGTTATGTGGTAGCCTATTATGTCATCTGTTTAACTCTCCATATTCTTAACTATGTGGACCACAAGTTTAACACTGTATGGGTTGAGGTCAACGAATAGACAATACATGTTTAAGTGATTTCCCTCAGTTCTTTGTATAAATCGCATGTGACTTCCCTCNAGAAATGTGGGAGAGTACACGAGGATGAAGGATGTTGGGAAAGAGGATATCGTGCATGAGGAGTGGTCGTGTGGACCGCCTCATACAGAGGACAAACGATGTAGTCTGGATGGATGGTTCGATGGTATAAATATACCGACCACACAGACAATACATAAACAAGATTGTCACTGTTTCTAAATAACATAAACAACTGAGTGAGGGAGGGAGGGAGGGAGGGAGGGAGGGAGAGAGAGAGGAAAAAAAAGAAGGAGGAGAGAAAAGGGAGATAAGAGAAAATGGAGAGGAAAATGTGTAAATTATTTTAGTTATGATAATAGAAGGGGTTTTTAGACATTTCCTTAAAAGAAAGTGCCTTAAATTTTTTGGGTGCCTTAAATGGAATCAATACTTCAAATGGTGTGTTTTATAGCAATTTTTTCATTTTTAATTTAGGCATACTTTAACCTATGAAATATGTTTAATTTTTATTTAAATAAATATATTTGATGAACTTTATAATGCAATAATTGTTAAATTTTAGATTATTGTTTGATTAGTATTGAAAAATTAGGATAATATGGTTATTTAGACTTATTTAAATCTATGATTAAAAAATTAAAATTAAAATCAAACCTATATTTTTTTTTTTTTTTAATTTGTAATGTTTAATTTATACAATATAACCTACAATTACGTGTTTATATTTTAAAGATATCTTTTAACTATAGGAATCTATATTTAAATAGTAAATGTTAATTAAAAAAATTAATCACGTTTTATATGATTTTTATTATTAAAATTATTTAAATACAAATTTTTAAAATTTGATTTATGTGTTTAGAGATTTTTATGGTAAAGAAATATTCTTTATTTATACATGAATTATTTAAATGTAGATTTTTAAAATATTTTATTGTAATACTATAAAATTAAATTTATTAAAATGGGATAGAAATATATAAAATTAAATTTGTCTAATCACTAAATGAAGTGGTCCATTATGACTATTTGTAGTAGATAAACTCTACTTTAGTATAATAGATTTATTAAGGGACCAATATTCTCACCAATAAACTATTCTTTTTCGATCAAAATTTCCTTGGTGGAAAGTAAACTATAATATTATATTATTTTGCTTTCCAAAAATATCTATGGGGAAATTCGTGAAATAGACGGAAAAAAGTGGAAAGTAAAATAAGTAGTAGACAAAATAGAAAACAATTATGCAATGAATGTGGAAAAATATATGGACATGCATACGCGAATGTGACAATGACAATCATAGGTATATATATATGAATTAAGGTAATTAATCGGTAATGATAATATTAACATATGGTTACTCAAACCAAAACATGTATTCTAGTGGTTTATACTAGTGTTGGTCACTATGTTACTATTTAGTATCGAGTTCCAACCATACTTAAATTTCATGCACCTACGCAGATGGAGACTGTAATATGTTCGGTTTTAGTGACTATTATTTTTTATAATGTTCGGTTTTCAATCTTGACATGGAAATTATATTTCACTACTATCATTTTGTTTATAAAGAAAATTACAATAGTAATGCCCCCATACAATTTAAAGACAATGACTTGAACCAAAAAAGACTGTAGAAAAATAAATAAAAGAAAATGATATTTGGGAAAATTATTGTCCACACGACCTCCAACATTAAAAGACCAATCATCCTCGATCCGCTTGTATTCTATTTAAATTTGTCTGAATCATTAGCTAATCTAATAAAAGTAGAAAAAAAATGGAGATGCGGGGGATCGAACCCCGTGCCTCTCGCATGCGAGCGCTCTACCATTTGAGCTACATCCCCAACTTGGTATGGATTACCAATATCTATATTTCATTACTTTTAAAAATTATCATAAAGAAAATCTTGATGAATGATGCAATTATTTGTTTTCATATCTCAAACTAATAATATGCTGTTGACAAAAAAAAAAAAAAAACTAATAATATGCCAAAAAAAAAGAAATATTAGTTGAAAAAATACGTGTCACGTGACATGCAGGTTCGGAACAAAGGGGTAGTTTGGTAAAATTCTCCAATATAACTTCTATAAATATCAAAGCACGTTAAGTGTGAAGCTCTGCACAATCACTCATAAACCTGCCCGTTCCTTTTCTCCCATCTTAAACCTTTCATCATTCACTCACAAAAGCCAACAACAACAAAGAAAAAAACGAGTGAAATGGATCAAATAAAACCGGAGATTCTGAAGAAATTAACAAAGTTCTTAGTAGTTTCGATATGGATTTTATCTCTTTTACTCACTCAAAATTTCTATGTATATAGATTCACAATTCAACTTGTAACACACGCAGTAGATAAGAACTATATATTCCTCCTCTGCAATGCTCTCTTAGTGTTTGTTGCTAACTACTCTCGCTTTGATGACAGAGATTTCGAGAGTTACAATGCGATGCTGGAGTTAGAGTACTGTTACTTATACTCTAGTCATGGAAGAGAAACAGAGTCGTTTCTTGCAGAGGAAGTTACTGTGAAGTCCTTGGAGGAGGATGCAAAGTCTGAAGAAACAGAAGGTGACGACGATTCATTAGCAGATAATGATGATCAAGAGGAAGAAGAGTTTGATCTTCGTGAAGAATGGATAAACGAGGAAGAAGAAGAAGAAGAAGAGAAAGTCGTAGTGATGAATAAGAAGTTCGATGAGTTCATTAGAAAGATGAAGGAAGAACTTAGAATCGAAGCTAAACGCCATTTAATCCTTGTCTGATTTCTGATTAGTTAAGTTTAATCGCACGCAATTAGCGAGTTTTTAACTTTCTTCTATCTCTTTCTATCTTATGTACTTAGAGAGTTCAAGCCACTTGTCTTAATTAAGGAATATTTTGTTTTCTTCTTAAATGTGCAATTGAGCTAGAGAAGACGAGAACAATCGAATGATTCAACATATGACTATATATGCACACACATACCGATCTCCATTATTAATATTTAGAGCATAGAGACTAGAGTGATGTACAACATAGTTTTAGGCTATGTGTCCGAATAATGTTGTCTATGCACACGTGTAACCTTTTGCATTAAAGAGAGACTCAATAGATTCTCTTTTAGTTTTTAGACCTCCTCCATGCTTTTTTTATTTCAGTTTGTTTCCCACTATAACTATCCATCACCATGTCTCACACAAAATTATACATTTTTTCAGAATATGGAGCTATAGTGTGATTCTACTTTGGAATCTTCTAGTTATTGTGTTTTCACTTTTAATGTGGTTTTATCTTTCTCTCTCTAGTCCTTTCGAGAGGTTGGTGTTTAATAATTAACACATGTGATTTGACTAATTCTATATAGATTAGTTCGTGTAACATGTTTGGTATGTACGTAACGGCTTTATGCAAATCATCATAGTTTGTATAACTCAATCATTGTTTTTTTTTTTTTTGTCAACGAACTCAATCATTGTTTATTATTATGGAATCATTAGTTTTCTATACTTGCTTTTCATCATATTTTGGCATATATTAGTTTAGAATTTGACCCTTGTTATTATAATTTTATTATGTTTCGATGATCATATAGTTTTTTTTTTTTTTTTTTTTTTTTTTTTTTTGTTAATAAATNTTTTTTTTTGTTGTCTGATATAATAATAGTAAAACAACACAATTAAATAATTTTAGACTAAAATCCTAACCGATAATTAATCAAGTCCGACTAAACTTAAGTAACTAAAATCATCTCAAAAAACTAAAACCGACGAATTAAAAGATAATTCTAGTCTTTTAGAGATAGAAATAAAAATCAAGAAGCTCAGATAACCAAATAAATCATAAATGGCTAATGCGAAACTAATTGGATAGTTAAAAAAGAAAAGGAAAGCAAAAAAATATCTAACAAGAAATGAAAGAGGGAGTGTGTAGAGGAGATATCAAATCATGGAGCTATCACACGTACCAAAATCCAAAAATTAAAACATAAAATAAACTCGAAAGACAATCAAGGATAAATAAACCAACAAAAAAGAATAAAGTCTAAAACAAAATTTTAAAGTATTTTGTTGGGAAACATAATGGATTCAGAGGCTACCTATTGTTTGAGTTTATATGGAATGGTGGAGTGAAAAAAGCAAATAGATGTTAAAAGTGTGTAAAAGGAAACTATGGTTCATAGCTCAACAATTAAAAACAATGTTCTCGTCTTTTGTTTCTTGCTTTCTGCTGTGAGATGTTTTTTTTTTTATCAACCATTCATGATATATTAAAATAAAAACAAATCAAGAGTATAAATTCCATAGGGAGACAAATATAACTCTGTAGCAAGTATGCAACAGCAGCGGCTCAAAATAGTTGACAAACTTGTCGAAAAAAAAATAGAAATTACCCGTAAAAATGAATAAAAACGATCTGAAATTTAAAAAAAAATAGTTTATGGGCAGTGAGATTTTGACAACCACACAAGGCAAATGAGATGGAGAGAATGTGAGGTCAGTGTTTGAACTGAGAAGTAATCCCTGCTTTGTTCAATGGGACCCAAATAGTCCCCATACTCGTCACTAAACTTGCAAGATTAATTTAGTGTTACAGAGGTTGGTTTATTTAGAGTTTAGGGTTAGAAGATTAATTTCTAATATTATACTTAAATCTTCGTGCAAAAAAAAAATATTATACTTAAATCTCTAGCTAAGATGGAAATTAAAAATAATAAGGAAATAAAAAATTTTGATAGTATTGAGAGGAAAATAGCAGTAGAGAGACCAAGCATGTTCCCTCGCTACTCAACTCTCTGGTTAACAAATCTAAATTGAATGAAGACAAAATCGGAACCAAACATAATATTGATAACGCTTTCTTAAAAGACAATTGATGAACAGTGGGGTTCAGGTAATGTTCGAATTCAGGTAGAATTCAAGAGACTTTTAATCAGTTTTGATTCGGATCCGACTGAGTTACCCGAAAAATATAGAAAACATTATATTTAAAATATAAAAACTAAAATTCAAATATATAATAAATATTCAAATTATTTTCATAAAAAAATAAAAAATTGAGGATAAAATATAAAAAAATTATTAATTATCTATAAAAATAATATTGATTATTAAAAATATATCAAATATTGAATATTTAGATTTATGCTTGGATCTTTCGGATACCGTTTCTTTAGTTTAGTTTTGTGTCTAATTCTTAGGATAATGAAATTCAGAATCCATTTAAATTTTTCTATGTTTTGATTAGGTTCGAATTCAATTGTTTTTAT
The DNA here is from genome assembly GCA_900406315.1 of Biscutella laevigata subsp. laevigata. NCBI lineage: Eukaryota > Viridiplantae > Streptophyta > Magnoliopsida > Brassicales > Brassicaceae > Biscutella > Biscutella laevigata. The sequence goes on from OVAU01003064.1 coordinate 5,495, forward strand.
TCGATTTCGGTTTGGTTCTTCGATTGATTAATTCATCGAGGTCTAATACTCATATTTGTCACACAAGCCAAGTCTTATGCAGAAACTGCGAAATGCGTCTTGCTTAAATAGAACAGCTTGCCGTCTCTCTCTCGACAAGGCAGCGATTTGTTTTGTAAAATTATCAGTCACTTGCTGTTTTGTTTGTGGATCACTAACGCCATGCCCTTTTGCTTGTGGAAAAAAAAAGAGAACAGATAACTTTCAAAACAAGCACAAAAACAGAAAAAAAACTACATGTAGTTCAGTTATTCAACCACCACTCTCGCAGTTTGTAACAAGACACTCAAGAGACGAAACAGAGACTATAGAACTTGTTAACAAGCCTTGACTTACTACTCGGACGAAAGATGTAGCTTGAACTGCAAATAGTCATTCATCTTTGCGAGCTCAACAATCTCCTCAGCTTCTTCTTGCTTCGACCCTTTCACCAATTCATCAACTACCTCCTGCATTACGGCTTTATCAACAAGTAGACGCTTGCTGAATATCTCCTTACAGAGCTTAAACGCAGAGTCTAAATCTCCTGCTTTACACAATGCAGGAAGTAGTGCGTTAGAGACATATTTCACCGGCCGAAACCCATTCTTCTCGAGTTCATTGTACCACTTCATGGCTTCATCCACGTTTCCTTCACCAATACATCCTCTTATCATAGCACTGAATGTGAATGAATCAGGTTTGATTCCATTTTCTTTAAGTTCTTCAAAGAGATTTACCATCTCTTTTGATTTCATCTTCATAGCTAATCCTACCAACCTAGCATTGTAACTACGGGTATCTTTCTTAACATTCTTCTCTACCATTTTAGCCCAAATCTCTTCTCCCTGCTCGAAATGCCCTTTTGAATACGACTCATGTAACAGTAGATTGAAGGTGAAAATATCAGGTTTTAGACCTTTGCTTTCGATCTCATCAAGTAAAGCAACAGCTTCGGGTAAGGAACCGTTCCCACATAATCCCTTCATCAAAGTATTGTAAGACACTACATCTGGTTCAATCGAGAGTTTACCTGGCAACTCCTTGAAGATGCCTTCAACCAATTCGAACTTGTTGGAGCTTACACACGCATTCAGTAAAGCATTGAAAGACAAGGACGTTCTCTTGCAGTTTCTCTCAGGCATTTCGTCGAACACCTTCTGAGCATGCTCGAACATACCGACTCGTCCGTAGAGAGTGATAATTCTCACATTGAATCCTTCCTTTGACATGTTTGGGTACTTCTTCTGCTCCTCCAGGATCTCCTCGATCCACTCAAACTTCTTCGCAGCGGCCAGACGGCGAACGGTTCTTTCATATACGGCTGTATTCTTCCGGAACCATTCGGTTTCGCAGGCCTTCTTGAACTTCTCCGTGATGTATTTGGGGTCTCGTTCATCATTTATGAGGCTAACGAGTGACGGTGTTCGTTGCGAGGTTGCGGCTTCAACAGCGGTAACGGCGGAGAAAAAGCGGCAGTTCGTGGGGGTCCTGAAACTGAAGGTGTTACGGAGGAGAAGGCGAGAGAGAGACGACATCGTTTTTCAGGCGTGTGCAAGTTTCTTTCGTTTCTTTTTGGATCGGAGTGTGTTCCACAAGGGTTTTAACTTTTATTCAGGGGATGGTTTAATACTTCAAGTTAGGTCTGAAATGAAAAAGAAAGTTCACACCTCAAATTTTTTTTAAAAAAAGTCAAACTCAATTAATTCTGTAATATTCAAAATCGAGAACATTGATAATTTTGTTAATTCGTTACATGTACAGCATACTCATCCGATCCGGAATGCAATGTCACTAAAAAGCTTAAGAGAGTCGTAAAACACGATGAGGAGCATACCTGAAGTTGGAGACTCGTATAAAAGCTCAAGCGAAAGTTATCTCACGACGAATCTTAGAAGGAATATAAACCTCTGACAAAAACGACAATGAGTGAACTGAGAGAGCTTCGATCTCAAACTTCACTCCTCTTTTCAGCATCATTTCAAGTTCCAACCTTTGATGACCAAAAGCTTTTTAATCAAGTTTATTCTTTTGTGATTTTCTGGATGAAACTACAAAAAGACACGAGAGCTTGCCCGTACCTCCATTGTGGCATTTCCCGCTTCAGGTAGCATCTAAGCAAGATTGCTTCGGTTCTTTTCTTATCTGCGAGTGAGAAAATCGCCCGGTCCAATTACCAAAAAAAAAAAAAAAAAAAAAAAAAAAAANAAAAAATCGCCCGGTCTCAGAAAATATTGCAGTGAAAAAGAATAAAAACATTGAAATGATCAGGTGAAAATGATATTTTTACCTTCTTCTGTCAATGGCAAAAGACACTGTTGGGGAACACTGTATATTTCAGAGTCCGAAGGAAAAGCACCCAACCATTTTATATCTGGTGCTCGTAATGATTCTATATCATAGGCCATTTGCTTACAAAAAGACAACAAGTGACACAGGAAAATGGTCGAGTAAGAAATGGGTCAAAACTATATGGAACATTATCAACAAGGCAACAAAGGCAGTGGAATTTTCGAATTCATCACTATTCTGTAACAGATTCTAACCATGGAGCCAAAACGGTATGTAGCTAGAATCTCAAAGCCATATGGATCACAGTCGACTAGGCAATGAACAGGTAGATGCAACTTCTCAATGAGGAGCCGCAAAAACCTGGAAAGAATCTATGTTATATTCGTCAATCAAGGTGAATGTTTGATACAGGAGAACCTGGGATTAAATTATGTACCTTCTTGTTGGGACATCAGGATAGCCTCTTCCCTGCCAAAAAAAGTCGTACCTTTTATGTGAAATAATAATATAAATGAACCGAGAGGAGAACTATTTCAAACTGAAATCAGACATGAGAAAGAATTAAATGCAGTGCTTACTGTAATAAGGATGCAGCGGTTCATCTTGCAAAACATGTCATTTGCTAAACGCTGGAATACTATACACCATGAATAAAACGATTGATCAGTTGGTAGTCATGGGAAAAAGCATCTCCTGGTGACTACATATACGTGGAATTTGACCTGTTTCTTTTTCCACCACCAATATGTACTCTGCTAAGCTAACAATATCTGCAAGCAGGAAGATGACATCCAATTATCCTTCCTATCACAATATTATCAGCTTAGGTAAGGATATGACTTCTCTAGAGATCATGAAGCATCGGATAAATTGCTATCTATTTGACTTTTCCCACAGACATCAGACCTTCTGAAGCCAATATTGGGAGAAGAAGAAGATATCATATTCTTCATTATATGATTACCTTCGACTTCCTCTACAAGAACAGGAACGGGAAATGCCTGAAAATGAAGTCATTTTCGGAGTTACACTTCCTGATGAAAGCTTAAAAAGTGAATTGTATGTTCCAAACTTACAGTATTGAGGCTGTTTAAACACTCAAACTTCCTTCCAGCTTCACTAAACTTTAACCAACCCATCACCAACCTACAACACAGAAGAATGATGAGGTGGATCCTTAAATAAAAACATGCGCCAAGATAGAGAACTGTAATTGTTATCAAGAGTACCCACCCGTTTCCAACAGAAACCTGCAAAATATCACAGGAATCAAAAAGTAATCACATTCTGATACTCAATGGGGATTATCATATTTCAGAAATAAATTGAAGGTGAAAGGATTCAAGTACTAACCACATTCAAGTTGAACCGACTACACTGAAATAGGATGCATATATCACCAATTGCGCGGTCTACAACTGATTGTGCTGTGGAGCAGACAAAAACAGCGTTACTGAGAGGCGAGGAACACAACAAGAGTGAAATAAAATTGTACTTAAGAATACTACTAGATTCCCCGAATATATGTGCAGGGGAATTATCAAAAGAGCTAACCAGGAACATCCGTTACTGAACATTCTAAATTTACCTTTGAATGCTGAAGGGTGCATGTAGTATATATCTCTTTTCGATGCGTGCCTATTTTCTTGCAGAAGTTGTTGGACTATCAGCAGTACTCTTAGCAACACATCTGAAGGTAAAAACACGCCAAGAAATTTCATACTGAGATACTGGTTACTCTTGAGCAAGATAACACTGCGGGACACATAGAATTATATGAACCTCACTCACCGATTCTGTAGGCTTGGGATTCCCTCTTGAGAGTGAGAATTTCCTGACCCTTCGGTTTATCAGAGCTGCAAAAGCTATAGATAGCAAGAGCGAAATGTAAATCTATAAGTTCTCAGTTACGGAATACTACTTGAAGTCGCGTCTTAAGCAGAGATTAAGACTTCAAATCGCTAGGCTATAAATCTTTTCTCTGTGGTCACAGAGATTTTCGGATCCAAGGAAAATATTAAAGGGTGATCAAAAGAGAGACAAACCAATCAGCTTCTGGATTCATGCAATAGTTCTTAAACCGATTGATGGAAATTTCCGGAGATCGTCCCTCAGCCAGATCTTCCACGATCAATAAGGTAAATTCTGCTCAAAACCGAAACGGTGATGAGCAACCAAGTGCCAGAATAGTACGATCACTCGAAACTTGGGGTATACGAATTGAGATTCCTGATACCTTTGATCCTCTGAAGCAAATTAGTAGTTTCGGAACTTGGAAATTTTCCCTCCATCTCATTCGTCTTTTTTTTTTTTCAAACCCGCGGACGCAATCAACGACGATTGTAGGAGAGAAATCCGTTTTAAACTTAAAATTTAAAACAACGCGTGTCGTTTTATAGAAGGAAAAAAACTCCATGACGTTCTGTCTAACTGACGTGTCAACGTTTTTGATATCCCCAATGACGCCATCATTCGTAAACGTTGATACACTAATTTGAATGATTTAATTCGTTAATATAGTTTGGATAAGTGGTCGAGATTTATTTATCATGGGTTTACACATATTCTATGCTCGCGCACGTGAGTAACAATACCAAAATGTACGAATCTATTATGCTCAATTATTTAATCTTTTCAATCAAATTTTGTTAGAATCTATCTTTCAAATTCTTTTTTAATTCTAAAACAAATTACTGATGATAATCATGTAATAAATTAATAAAGGCATCCTGTATTTCTAGCTAATATTTACATTATTTTCTTACCTTTAATTCGTAAACAAATGAAAAGCTGTCAGCGTCGGTGGTTGGATTTTATTAGGAAAATATTTTAAAAGTAAATGCACGGTTTTTAAAGCTATTCAACATTTTATATTAATTGATTTCGTATGCAATTAAAATTATACTAAATATTAATGCAATGTAATGTAACGTATAAAAGAAACATATATTAAAATCATAGAAAATAGCATAAAAGCATTATTATTCCTCGTAAACTATTACATTTGTAAATATTGTTACTCTAAAAAAAACTAACGAAAGATACTTAAAGGAATTACAAAAAACAGAGAGATCTAACTAATCGAGTTTGGTAAAGTTATCAAAGAGAGTTTCTTCATGTTGTCCACCGACTACATAGTCAAGTAATCCTTCCGCCGCCACTTTTAAACCGGCGCCATCGCCGGGGATGGTAGTTGACGCCGGAAGATCGGAGTTACGGGCGAAAAAGAAAATAGCGGCGAGAAAAAGAGTGGTGGAGAGAAATAGAGGCCAGAAGTAAGATAAAACTGTGAGGAAACGGGGACAATACATGACGATAACGACGGTGAGGAGAAGTGAAACGAAGGTGAAGACGATGTGGAACTTGAACTTCAGTAGCTTTTCCCGAAACTCCATCTCCGATCAAGATCTGTGACTTTCTGTAAACACACGAAATATAGAGAGAGAAAAGAGAGATGGATATCTAAGAGAGAGAGAGCTAGTTCGAAATATAGTCACGATTTCTCTTTCTCCTCAAGAGAAATATGAAAGATTCTCTGCTGACAAGGAAAACGTCAAAATCTAGAGTTTTTATTTTTTTCCTTTATTACATGTTTTAGGAAAATATTACTTTTATTGAAAAAAATGTGTTTGAAAATTACACTGTTTTTTATTTCTATCAAATAAATACTACAAAATATCTCTATAGTATTATTTAAGGATCACCCTTAAGAAAGTAACATTTAAATCAGTAAAATATTATATGATA
>OVAU01003065.1:0-11551 GCA_900406315.1 Biscutella laevigata subsp. laevigata
TATTGAACTAAAAAATGGATTGTGTGGCCTTATGAATAAAAATTAAGGAAATCTATTTAACCTTAAAGAGCCATAAAAGAAATCTATTTAATCATAATAATAGTAAATTTAATGATGTGGAAAATATAATTTACTGTCCAAAATAAAAATATAAATATAAAGACAGTTAATAATATGATCGATCAAGCAAACAAAACAAATCTATGGGTGCAAACAAGTTATTTTAGTGGTGNACGCTATGGCCCCGCTGAAAGAATAGAAAATTTTGGACAATCAATGATTAGTTTTCAAAATAGCACAATAAATTTAATAATTAGATAGATGATTAGTTTCGAAATAACCAACAAAACATGGTGTTATATTTAGGGAAATGGTTGGCTAACATAAATATGACGTCAACAGTATGACGTCATCTGCAACCACCGCTCAATTCAACATATGTATTTCTTATTTTGCTTAGATTTTGTGTCGAGAAGATGACAGGCACTCGTAAATGTAGTTTTTTAGATTGTTGACGTGTTACTTTTTTTGCTGTTTCCTTATTTTCGTATCATAGATTTTTGTACGAAGTAAATATCCAGAAAATTTATATTATTTGTGAATTGTTTCGTTTTTAGTAAATATATCTCATTTTGTGATTTGTTTTGCTCCGGAAATTTATGAATATTCAGGAGAATGGATATCCGGATTTTGTATTAATATTTGCAACTTTTTATAATTTTTTTTTAAAAAACATAAATAATTCAAAAATTAACAAACATAGATAGTTTATTAAGTAAATTATCTAGTATAACAAGGGATATCATAGTTGGGAAAGATATAAACGACAAAAATCTAAAATGTTCTTTTCCAATAATTATTTTTGATATTTAAAGGAACTCTATTTAGAATTTCTCAAACTTCATATTTTGAGATATTGTTCTCCAAAAACAAAATTTTTAAAAAAACTTCAAAAGTATTTATATTTTATGATATAATCCTTATATTATATCATAATCAATTTGTCTTATGATCGTTCCTCTTTCCAAACGTTCACTCCATTTTATGACACCAATGTCAACTTACCTACTCGTATCTCTGTAGAATTGATGGCATAGGTGTCATTCACCTCTGATGATCTCATCCTTCGTGATGTTCTTTATTTAAATTTCATCAGATTAGTGTTAGTGCTCTAACACAACATGTGTCTTTCAATTCTAATGATTGTGATATTCAGGATCTTTCAAAGGAATTGATGATTGGGAGGGGTAATTTCGTCTCCAAGCTCTATTTCTTGGAACAATCTGTAGTTCCAGCCACCAACATGGAGTTCTGTATGACTGGAAATGTGTCTTTAGAAACTTGACATTCTAGACTTGGCCATCCTTCTCATAAGAAGCTTTTGTCGTTGTCTGATGTTTTAGCTTTTCCCATTTCTAAAAAGAAAACTAATACTCATGATCATTGTAATATTTGTCACTTGGCAAAGCAAAAACGTTTACCTTTTGTAGCCCGAGACAACAAGTGTAATAAAGCCTTTGATCTCATTCATATTGACACTTGGGGTCCATTTGCAGAGTTTTCTTATGACAGTTTCAAATACTTTCTCACAATTGTGGACGATTACTCTAAGGCCACTTGGGTATACCTACTTCAAAACAAGTTTGCGGCTCTTACTGTGTTACCTCAATTCGTTTTAATGGTGGAAACTCAGTTCGAAACCAAGGTAAAAAGTGTAAGATCAGACAATGCACATGAGTTCAACTTCTCATCTTTTTACAGGGAAAAGGGAATATTAGCTTACCATTCATGTCCTGAGACTCCCCAACAAAATTCAGTGGTGGAAAGGAAACACCAGCACCTGTTGAATGTAGCTCGAGCTTTGATGTTCCAATCACAAATACATCTTGCATATTGGAGTGATAGCATTCTAACTGCTGCCTTCCTCATCAATCGAATTCCCACCAAAAAGCTTAACAACGACTCACCATTTGCTCTGCTTATGAAGAAGGAACCTGAATACAGTCTCCTAAGATCATTTGGGTGTTTGGCGTATGCTTCTACATCTCCCAAGCAAAGACTTAAATTCAATCCTAGGCTAGAGCATGCATCTTTTTGGGTTATCCGACATGTTATAAGGGATACAAACTAATGGATATTGAGACTAACACAATGTTTATATCTCAGAACGTTACATTCCATGAATGGCTTTTCCCTTTTGCTACTAACCATGGAATGACAGGTTCTAAAATCCAGTTCCCTCACAAGATCACACAGGTTCAAGATTCCAATTTCTCTGCTGAAACTTTGGAGGCAACTGACATCAATATGCAAAAGGATCAAAATCATGCAGATTCAGCAATTGCTCCTTCTCCAGTTGCAGAGAGTCATCGGAAATCAAAAAGGTCTGCGTACCTTGATGACTATCACTACAACAACATCAACACCAGATTGGATTATCCGATATGCAATTTCATCTATTAATCGAAGCTGTATAATCCTTATTTGGCTTTCATCACGACAATCTCCAAAGAGTATGAACCAACCACCTACACTGAGGCAAAGAAACATGCAGTTTGGGTCACTGCCATGGACAAAGAAATCAAGGCACTTGAAGACACTGACACTTGGATCATCTGTTCTCTCCCACCTGACAAACATGCTATTGGTTGTAGATGGCGCTACACTATGAAATACTTATCAGATGGCTCTTTAGAAGGACATAAAGCTCGACTTTGCGCCAAAGGTTACAATCAGCAAGAAGGAGTGGATTTCATTGACACTTTTGCACCCTGGCAAAGTTGACTTCTGTTAAAATGCTCTTTTGTGTTGCAGCAGTTCGAGGTTGGTCTTTGACTCAACTTGACATCTCAAACGCTTTCTTGAAAGCGAATTGGATGAAGAACTCTATATGAAGATCCCTCCTGGTTACAAGTCTCGGTTGCCTAAAGACTTGCCACATAATGCTGTCTGCAAACTCCAGAAATCCCTATATGGACTTAAACAAGCCTCTCGCCAGTGGTATATTAAATTTCCAGACACTTTGACATTGTATGGCCTTCAGAAAACCATGTCTGACTCAACATTGTTCATAAAAGTCACGGATTCGAGCATCTTGGTGGTTCTAGTCTATGTTGACGACATCATCATTGCATCCAACTCTGATGAATCGGTGGAAGACTTGAAAACCTTTCTTCAGTCTCACTTCAAACTTCGGGATCTTGGACCTCTGAAATACTTCCTTGGTTTGGAAATCGCGAGGTCGTCATCTGGTATTTCTGTTTCACAGAGAAAGTATGCACTCGAACTGGTGGACTCAGCAGGTCTATTAGCTTGCAAACCTTCATCAGTTCCCATGGAACCAAACATGAAGATGTCTAAAGATGACGGAGAGCTCATCCAAGACCCTGAATCCTACAGAAGAATCATTGGTAAACTAATCTACTTAACTTTGACTCGACCTGATATATCCTTTGCTGTCCAAAAACTGGCTCAGTACACTTCAGCTCCTCGCATGCCTCACATGAAAGCAGCTCATAAACTTCTTCAGTACATAAAGGGAACCATTGGCCAAGGCTTATTTTACTCGGCTAATTCTTCTCTGGAACTGCAAGGCTTTGCAGATGCGATTGGGGAAGCTGCTTAGGCACCAGAAGATCAGTATCTGGATATTGCATGTTTCTAGGCGATTCTCTGGTCTCTTGGAAGTCTAAGAAGCAGAAGATGGTCTCACACTCCTCCGCAATATGTCCTTTGTTGTCAAAGAAATTGTGTGGCTTAGGAGTTTACTCAGAGATCTTCAAGTTCAAGTAGATAACGCAACAACTCTATATTGTGATAACATGGCGGCAATATACATAGGTAACAATCCCGTCTTCCACGAGCGAACCAAACACATTGAATCCGACTGTCATGTTGTCAGAGAAAAAGTAGAGGATGGTTCTCTCAAGCTGCTTCATGTACGCACAAATTGTCAGGTTGCAGATCTTCTTACGAAGCCTTTGTATCCAGCTCAGTTTTGAAACCTCCTTGGAAAGCTAGGTGTTTCATCGATATTCACTCCAGCTTGAGGGGGCCTATCAGATCATATAGAGCTTCTCTCGCATCATTTCATACAGAGCATCCATTGTCTGTTATGTTCGTTACTCCTATACGGTAGCGTTTTCACTCTTCTACTCCGTTTTGTATTAAACGACCTCGTTTAGCTTAAGCCGTTATGTTCGTTACTTTGTTTCTCTCCTTAAGCTCTATATTTCATCTGTAATCGCATCACTTGTTGAGTTAATGAGAATTTCAATTGTTTCATTTTGTTAGACAACACTTTAGATAAAAGCAATGATCAATTTGTTTCGATCTCTCTAAGTTACCGTATTAGTTAAGTTTTTTTTTTATCTTCGTTTGAGAACAACTCATATTAAAATTGTAATACAAAATATATTCAACAAAAAAAAATTACAGACAAATTTGATAGACTATATACAATTAAGAAAGGGAGATAAAGGAACTAAGAAAACCAACCGTAAAAATCAAGCCCCAAAAGAAAGGAACTACAACACAGGACATACGGGGAGAAGATGTATAAAAACTTCACTAAAAGCTTTAGACGCAAAAACCTAATAGGAAAAATATGTCTAAGGAAAAGAACACCGGCTACACATTATTCTCAACTGCAGTGAGGCGAACACACAGATTGTAGCCAAGCTATGAAGAGATAATCCCCAATTCCACCAGACAGTAAGAGTAAGAAGATCCTTTTATACGAATGCAACGCTCTAAACCAAAATTTAGATTTAGAAGTGTAAAACTTAAATTTAGATTTAGAAGTGTAAAACTTAAATTTAGAAAACTATGAGATATATAATTTTTAATGATTAAAAATGGTAAACAACAAAATATTTAAGAACCATAAATATGATGTGGAGTAAGAACCAAAATGTATATAAAAACATGAAACTTAAAAACTGCATAAAAAATAACAATAACAGTAGGGTTTTTAGAGTATTTAGACTCCCATCAAAGTTTTTCTTAAAACGCTGGTCAACATCTTCAATTTGTTGACTTTTGAAGAGGTTGTATCGGTCATGTGTGACAGGTACCAAGACTAGTTTCTAAAGTCGGTTTTGGTAGAGACTACGTACTGGTCAAGTCTGACCGGTACATGGTGGTCGGCACTTGTTGATAGCTTGGTACTGGTCTGCTTTAAGCTGGCACCTAGGGTCGACACGAGCACTGCCTTCAGGTACTCTTTGTACCGGTGAGAGGGTACCGGCATGAGTCACCGATACCAGTGTAAGTCTTACCGGTTTCACTCCTTTGCGTCCAATTCGTCCCACTTCTTCGATTCAGCTAAACTCCGCACCTGAAATATGATATGCAATACAAATGCAACCTAAACTATTGAAAATTGAATGAAAACGAGGATCAAAAGATGAAAAAACACAACATATCATCTACGTGTAAAGACTATATCCTATCTTTAATTTCAATAAAGAGTCTTTTGATAGTGTGCGGGTTCTCATTTGAGTTAGATGGTTGGATGTTAGGTTCTAGTTGTGGGTCACTTGAAGTATGCTTAGTCTAGGTTGATTGCCAGGTTTGTTGGCTCTTAGCATATGTATATGAGATTTCCGTCATTTTCAGACCTCTTCCCCTTACCGAACTTTGTTTTCCTTGAAGACAAGAAAATTTTAAATTTGAGGGAGTTGATATATAATGTTTTTACCACTTTGAGCCGTCTTTTATGATTGTTTTTCATTAGTTTAGGATTGTATTTACATCCTTTTAGGTTGCATTTTTGCATATTTCTTGTTTTAGGTGTTGAAGAAGGACTTAAGCTAGAAACATATCAAACCAGGAGCAAAGGAGGAAAAGCATGCAATATCGATCACTAGTATCAGTCCCATATGACCGATACAAAAGAAAGCATTCAGACCAGACCATAACGACTGTGTGTGTCGGCCCGTGAGGGCCGGTACAAGCTCGAACGTCCACCAGAGTACCAGATCAGTCAGGAGTATCGATCACTCTTTACCGATACAAGAAGGAATCAATAGAAGGAAGCATATCGACCAGATATATCGGTCATGACTGACCGATGTATGCCTGAACCGCATCGATCATCGATTAAGCATGACCGATCCAGTTCAAGAAAAGTCAACATTTCCAGAGTTTACCTAGCCGAATTTGTCCAAATTTTCAGAATCTATAAATAGTTTTTAGACCTAAAAACTTCATATGTAATTTTCCACTTTGATCTAGAGATTACTTTTATACTTTTTGGTGAAAACTTTAAATCTTGAGCTTAAATATCATTTGTCTTCTTATTCTCTTTGCTTAAGTTTCTTGTTTGCTTTTTAGATCATGCTTATGCATAAATCCACCATGGAATTATGTTCTTTAGCATGACTAGAGAGTAACCTCTTTCTAAGTGAATGAGTTTGATAGATTTGGGTGATTATGCAATGAATTATGATGCTTAAAACTTAAGTTGTTTGATATCTTCTTGTAATGGATGTTCTTAATGCTAGATTTGGGTTGACCACTATAATCTAGATCTTTGGAAAGTTGTTGCGTAGAAGGTGTTCGACAAAATTCTCGAATATATCTTTTATGATGTTAAGTATTGCTAGCCAAGAGAATGTGTTAGGAATGCTTAATGGTTGCATGGAATATAACTTTATGCATTTTGATTGTGTAATTAGTCGAGAGATTGTATTGATTGCATGATTAAGATAAGAGTTTCTACCACGAGAGTGAATTAATCTCTTTTCGGAATTCATAGACTTAAGATTAACATTGCATGGTTGAATTGAGTATCAAGTTCCTGAACGTAATCACCTAAATCGACTGCTTAATCCACTCCCTTATACTTTTATTATTGTTTTCAACCTAAATTGCTTTTGTTGACTTTTTCTATGCTACATTTAACTTTCTAGTTTAAGTTTAAATTGATCACTTATGATTGTTTAGTGAAAGAAACAACCCCTAGATCTACTTAGATTTATTGGATTCTTAGATTTATTGGATTCTTTATAGGCTAATTCACTAATCAATCACGATTTTGTTTCACATGATACCCGCACACTAGGGTTTTAGCAAATAAAAATCTAGTTAAAATCGAGTTATCACAAACTAAGGGTCACATACTCAAGAGCCATTGCATTCACTCCAAATAGAAGAGAAGCAGTTGAGCGAGCATGTCAAGCCGAGTTCGATCGAACCACTGCTGAGATCGGTCGAACTAATGAAGTGAGTCTAAAAATTCGATCGGACCAATACAAGTTCGATCAAACCCCTTTTCTTTTAGCCAAAACTCCCTATTTTTGGGGAAATTTGACCATGTGGTTCGATCATATTGCTTCATAGATCAATTGAATCGTAGCATCTTACTAGGAAGTTCGTTCGGACCAACTTGTGACTGATCGAATCGATGTTTCAACGAATTTTCTGGGTTCGAAGTTCGATCGGACACACTTCGAGTTCGGTTGAACACTGCACTAACCAAACATCGATTGGGACCATCAATTCAAACCTAATCCATCGATCACTCACCTCTTCCAAGCCAACCAACACTTGTGTAAAATCAGCCAGAGCTTGAACACGAAGCTAGGGTTGGATCATATGCAAATTGCTCAGGTAGATACATCTATTTCTTACAATTCTTCTGTCTTTGTTCCCGAATAGAAACCACAAATCAAGAAACAACGAACACCGAAAGGCAAAAAGAGGAATAAGAAGAAGAACGTGTGTTTAAGAAGGAAGGTTCTCCTACACAAGATATTCTTCAGGGACATACTGGAAGGAAATAAGACGGTGGAAAAAGTAATTGCCCTAATTCCAAGGGAGAGCAAGAATGGCGACCTTTGAGAGAGCTAACCAAGCTAAACGACCTGAGAAATTCGTCATCTCTTGCTCCATTAATGGGTATGTACTCAATAACTCACTGTGTGATTCTAGAACTTGTGTGGATATTATGTCCAAGAAAGTTGCGGAGAAGTTATGAGTAAGAGAGCTCGCACCATCTATGATCAACTTCCAGTTGACCAACTCTGCTAGGTCCAACCTAGATGGTATTTGGAAAAAAACCCTTATCATCTTAGGAGGATGCTTGGTCCCTACAGACTTCTATGTCTTGGACATTGAGCGCCAACCCTAGAACAACCCTAGAACCCTTCTTAGCAAACTTGAGAGAAGTTTTTTATCTGCCCAAGAATATGACTGTTTTCTCCTACATCTCGAAGAACTTCTTTTTCACGCTTGTTCCAGAAACCGATCCTAATAAGGATTTATCTTCGATAAAAAATGTACAAATTTCAGCTGAGGAAGCTTTGGACAAAGCAAATCTGATCCAAGAAAAGAAGGCAAGGAGAAGGAGAAAGAGGGGCAAGGAAACACTCTCTCTCTAAATCTTCTTTCTCCCTCTTAGCTCTACCATTGGCGATTAGGGTTTCAAAGAAAGAAAGAGGAGGCGGAGCCCTTCCATGCCGCCAGTTGAGCACAACTGCGTGCACCGAGTAGATCGTTCCATGTCGGCCTCTTCTTAAGCCTCGTAGCTGCCGGAGACTTCTTCTTGGATATCACCTCCTCGGTTTCGCTTCGCCGTCAAGGCGAAGAAGGTTTCTCTAGTGGTGGCCCGACGCTTTTCTCCCTCCTCAGCATGTAGGGCAACAACATCTAGTGGTGGCTCGACGCTTTTCTTGTTAGCTTTCGCATCTAGAGCTGTGCGGCGACAGATTTGAAGCTTGACGACGGCAACGGCGAATGAACTGAAGATTAGCCTCCAATTAGGGTTAGGGTTTCTCGGTTAATTGGCTTGGGCCTAGGTTGTGGGCCAAAACTTGTTCAGATCGATGTAATTTCTTGGGGCTGGGATTAGGCTTAGTTTGTATTTGGGTCGTCATGGTTTTAAATAAAAGAAGCGTTATAAAAAAAGAAAAAAAAAGAGGGGCAAGATGAAGGATGTTATTGTTGTCAAGGGTGAGGAGAATGAGATCAAGGAAGTCCTATATGGAGATGCTAGCATACTCGACCCTCAACATAGTGCAGACTTTTCGAAGAGCATTAGTGAGAGTGAGGTCAAAGAGCTCGTTGGGGGAGACACTTGCCCATTTAATCAAGAGGCCACAAAGAAGAAAATGAGGAGGAATAAGAAGGAAAAGAGCCCTGTCAAAAGAGAGGCTAATGGAGTTGTAAAAAGGGGCCAATAGTGAAAGTAACTCCTTTCAGATGTGTGATGGAGAGAGCATCGAGTACAAGGTGTGGAGCACGAGAAAGACCAAGCCATCCAAAAGGTCATGGGATTCATCACTCCCGAGTGGAAGGAAAAAGGCGAAGAAGGCATGCAAAAGCTGATGAACACCTTCATCTCGTTCTGATTGCCAGATCATGAACCTCGCAAGGCTCCAAGGAAAGTTAAATCAGATTCGCCTACAAAAGAGAGGGTTGCAATCTCTCTTCCTACTCCAACCATCGATTGATTGGCAAACTTATGTCAGGCTCGCAAACGTTAAACGAACGCTTATGGGAGGCAACCCATTTGTACTTCACTTGATTTTTGATTATTTTTTTTATTTCCGTTTGTTTTTCACAGGTTTTTGTTTTTAATGAGTTTCAGGGTGATTTGCGGAAAAAATTTCAAAAGTGACGAAACACGCCAGGTTTGATCGAAACCAAAGTCGTGACCAAGTGATTCGATCGGACCAATTTTGGTTCAATCGAACCTTCCCTAGAATGGCCAGTTCACTAATTTCATTGACAGGGAAGACGGTTCATAGGCGGTTTTCAAAAATTCGTTTGAAGTGCGATCAACCTCCTCACGAGCTCGCTCGATATTGGCTCTAACCAAGATATATGTGTCCCAATGGATTGAGAACACCCACAAGATCCCCACCTCACCTAGTCTCTCCGCAAATCATCACGAAACTCACAGTTTCCTTTTTCATCTTTTGGTTTTTTTTGTTATTTGCTTTAGTTTTGCAGGTAACTTGCTCTTCTAGATTTATTATCACTTTGGGACAGTGTGAAATAAGTCTGGGGGAGTGTGCCATCGGCCCATTAAGTCTTTTGGTTTTGACTTAGTTTTTTAGTGATATCACTTTTGTCTCAGATCCTTAGCATTATTATGACTCTTATGGATCTTTGGGATTATGATGCTTTCCTTGGATAATTGACCTTCTTATATATCTGACTACCTAGTACCATTATTGTTAGATATTGTTTAGTGCTGGAAAACTGGAGAACCACATGACCAAACTCCTCACAGAAAAACCAACGCTTTTTGGATTTTTGTTGGATCTGACGTTAACTCAATTAGATTGGAACCTAACTTGGTTTTTAATTATTCTTATTGGAAGTTTGATGTCAGGAAAGAGAAGTAGATTACGCTCAGAGTTTGTTCTCCTTTTTACCACTCTTTCTAACTATGAGTGGCCAGACTCACTTTAAGCTCGGTAACCTTCTCTTTACCTAATCCTTCTTCCAAACCCAGATTTATGTTATGTTATCCTTGTCATAAAGTGTTCATTCATGTTCAAAAACTACAAAGAGAGTTTGAGTTAACTAGGTCATGATGTTGTCTAGTTAGTACAGAACTCTAGGTGGTTAGACGTTTTGACTTTAATTATTTTGTGTTTTCCTTTGGGCATAAGAAATATAACATTAACTGGTTTTTAAGATCCATGATTAGGTGATTTAGACTGAAACAAGGCTAAGAGAACTTTGACTATGACTTGTGATTGTTTAAAATTTTTACTCAGGAAAAAGTGCAGGTTAGATCAAACCAACACTAGTTCGATCAGACTATTTTTCCGTGACCGACCAGTTCGATCGGTCCCAAAAAGAATCGATCGAACCTCCCATTAATAAAAAAGAGAAAAAGAAAATAAAGAAATAAAAGGGAGGAGAAAAGAACAGAAAATAAAGGAAAAACACCTCGTTTAGGTCTTAAGTTTAATCCTTATTTATTTCAGTCCAAGGTTGGGTAGTTAGTTTTGCTACTAGATAGTATGTTAGGTCAAAGTCCTTACTTACTCGCTCTCTCTCATGATTTTGCATAATAATATGACTTTGACAGCTTTTGCTTGAGAACCCTAAACACTCTTTGGTAAGAAACTCACGCTAATATTTAATGAATGTAGTGAGTTAAATGATTGGAATGCAGAGTCTACTCGGGTTGAGGTTCAAAGTATGAACAAGTTCAAAGTATGAACAGGCTTGGACAATGTGCTAACATGTTTAGTCTTTATGTGGTCTACAGGTTTAGTCTAGTGATGTGTCTGGTTTTTAGGGGTTTTTAGTCTCATATTCTTATGAGATTTTAATCCCCTTTTGAGTTATTAATGTGCTTTTGGAGTGTTTTCATCTCCTTTCAGGGTTTCACAGGTCTGAATAAGGTATCTGGTGATAAGAGCCATTTTGGGATATTTGGGGTTGCAGAATTTTGGAGAAGCCTCAGAGGTTTGCTACTGGATGGAAGGCTTCTCGATATTGGATTGAAGTGGAATTTGGATACGAGATAGCCACGTGAGTTTTTGTTCTGATGGCGTTGGTTTGAAGTCGTTCTGAGCTACGATTC
>OVAU01003068.1:0-11545 GCA_900406315.1 Biscutella laevigata subsp. laevigata
ATTATTATTATTATACAACAATATATTAAGATTTTTAAAAATAATTTAAGAACTTAATAACAATAAGCAAATAAATATCCTTAACAAAATTCTAGGAAATAAATTTTTTAACAACCCTAGATGATAATCTCGACAATGAAGCATCTTGAATTTACAAAATATCTTTATTTGTTACTTTTTGATTAATGAATTTATAAATTTTCTATATAACAATATTTATAATTTTTATTTAACATATAATCCATGATATTTATAACATCTGAACAAGAATATTAAAATCATGATATTTATATACATTACAAAAATACATAGAGGATTTTTGATTGAAATCTTTTCTTTTTTCATAAATTCTTAATTTAATATAATAAATTTTAATTACACGCATTATAATAATTTTATGTACCATAAAATAAAACAAAATAATTGTCCCGTATTAAATGCGGGCAAAATCCTAGTTATAAATTACATGTGCGATTTGATTTGCGTGGAATCAGATATATCGTGTAATTTAGGTAATTGAAAAGTGTCCCTAAGCAAATCGATTAAAATTGAAAATTGGGTAGCCCTTCAGTTATATGAACCAAGCCAAATTGAATCAGTAGTTGAAGCTAAATTTAAAATTTATTGATCAGTTTGACCTGAACCGAAAATCTGAACAAAACCAAACCATATTCAAGTTTCGAGTCAATTCTGATTTGGGTCAACTAACTGACTAAAATAATTAATTTCATTTGGTTCTCAGTTTGTTCGCCTAACCGACCGAGTAATGAATTAATTTTTTAATCAAAACCGAATTTAAACCAAGTTTGAACCAAAATTAACTCAAGTTTACACTTAAAATTGTGAAAATATATAAATTAACCAAAAATAATTTAATATGTTCAATTCGATACACCTTCCAATTACCCGATAACTGAACTATATGATCTGATTCGATCTGAACTGAAATAACTAATCCAAACCCATCAACCAATCAATATTTAATAAAAGTTAATTTTGATACATAATCATATAATTATATACTAATTGCATATACATAAATTATATGTCAAATTTATTTATTTTTAAAATATTTAGAATATATGTATTACATAGTTTTATACATATAATTAATAGTGAATAATATGTTTTTTATTTGTTTTTTAAATGATGGCCTGGATTTATACGATTTTTATCAATTTATAGAAACTACCGAAATAAAATTCTTCAAATCTTAGAACGTTTTCTAGTTTTTAACAGAACCATTTTCTCCAGTGCCTCTTTTTCTCTTCCTCAAATCTCTTATGTCCTCTTTTAATCTCTTATGCCCCTTTTTAATAATTTTTTTTGGATTAAAACTCAAATCCTCAAACCAAATCTTCTCTCTTTAAAACTAAACTCTAAGTTTGGATTAGTGACCCTATGAGAAAATATTTAACTTATATACCCTTAAATTATGAGAAAAAAATATTTTGAAATCGTTTTATCGTATTTTGATAATTTTGCGAAAATATTTTAAAACAATTTTTTTATTTTTGAAATAATTTTATAAAATTCGTTAAATTAAATACAAAATATTCGCGGAAGCAAATTTAGAACAATATTTTATGAAATAAAAAGTTAAAAGTTCTAAGTGGGAAGAATAGAGATTGAAAAATGAGAAATAGGGTGTCGGAGAAGGTAGCTCGTTTTTAAAAATTCAGAACCAAAACCAAAAAGGTTTTTGAAAAGGAGGCCCTTAAAGTTAGAAACGTATTAAATAATTTTATGTGGCTAACAATAGCAAATGTTCCGCTGTAGCACTGGCAAAATCAATCAATGTATGATTTCCGGGTTCGAAGCCCGGCAGCGGAAAATGTTTTTGGGTTTTGACAATTTTGTCCTTTTATTTCAGAAACAAAAAAACTTGTAAACGCCTCACTTTGCTCTTAGGAAAATCACAAAACAGCATACATGTTTTTATCATTGAACGGCACACAAGTCTGTCCACAAAGGAGAGTAGAGGGATTCAAGGAATGATCTAAAAAAACCAAGAGAAGCCCAAGAACGAGCAGAAAGAACATGTGGCGGAATCCGCTGTATGTCAGCGGCGGCGATGGATGGTATGGCTGCTGCGGCGGTGGAGAAAGCGGTCGTGTGTCGAATCGGATACGAGTCATGTAACAAGAACCATGGCATTCGATGCTTCCTGTACTTCTTCCGACTCCGAGAAATTGGTCAAACGGGAGGCTACCCTCGACGAGCTTGTCGATTTTGTGCTTCATCTGATAACTGTACTTTTTGTCACACAAGAGTGTCTACTCATTCTATTCCTTTAATTTGTCTCATTGGTACCATCTTTTAGCAGGACACAGTAAAACCAATATACTCTCAGTAGTTTTTAAATATTGAATAATTTATATTGAGTGAATTGGTTATGTATATAGTTTTAAAATGTTTTGGCAGGACACTGTAAAACCAATATACCAGATCTATAACTCTATATATTTGTCAAATTGCAAACAATATATGTATATTTATACGTATTCTTCCTTTTTGGTCTAAATAACCTATTCTTATGCATTATATATACGCATTGTATATTTCTTACTAATCATGAAACCATAAAAAATATTTAAAACAATAGTAATTATGTATGTACATTCATATAACCAACATGAATGTACATGTTGGACATGTATGTAAGTTTTATTGATTGGTTGGCAACAAGTTTCTTTCTTTTGTAATAACTCAGCAACATGTGCCCTGTTCGTTTTAACGATGCTGCGTTAGCGACAGCTTCAAGATATTGAAGAGTAAAACAAGAACAAAACAAACAAAATCAGATAAAAATAATCGTTGGCGTTCGTCGCTGAAGGTAATTATAGGGTTCATCATCACCGCTACAATTTTCAGCAGCAACACTCTATGTAGTAATATATGTTTCAGCGGTAGCTAATACCTTCCGTCACTTATATTTTGTTTGATTAATTGTTATGTTACTGTTAAACTTTTCGATCGCTATCGTTTGGTGTAGTGGTTGGTAAACGAACACCACTATGTTATATCGAATCAAAATGGAGCTTGTTTGACCCAAAGAAATAACTAAAATGTAGTATTGTAACATACAAATCGTGTAAAACTATTTACAAGTTGCATTTAATGATCCATCTGTATCCCTTTTCTTTTAATAAGCTGCCCTTATTCCCTTCGTTGACTTTGAAATGCAAGCACGTGACGGAACTAAACGATATGGAAGATTCGAGAAGCAGCACGTAATCGAGTGGAACGATACCAAAGGTTCGAGAAACAAAGGTCAAGATAAGGACCCGGAAAATAAAGAGAAGATACAGATAAATGATTTACTAAAGATAGAGAACCAAGAAAATCTTAGAGAAAGATATGCACAATTAAAACTAGTATAAATAAGGAAGGATGATACACATAGAAGGTATCGATTTTACAGAGAGCACATGCCATCTTGAGAAAGTCGAGAAGAACTAAAGCAAGGGTTCGAGAGATTGATCAAATCAGAGATTTGATTCTGAGTAGTTCTAGAGATTATAACATTAAGATATTGTGTTGTTCGTGTCATTCAGAACAAGCAATTGGTTGATAGGTTATTTGAATATAATATATTTGAGGTTTAGGTTTTTCAATTGGTATCAGAGCCAATACCTGTAACACAAACAGGTACGATCGGATAGGGATATGGAAACCTCAAACATGATGTTTTCAAAACAGTTTGTGCTAGGTCCGAGCAATTACGGATTTTGGAAGGTGCGGATGAAAACGAACATCAGGAGTATTGATGAGGATGCCTAGACAGCAGTTGAAGAAGGGTGGAATGAGCCTACCACAGCAGATGGAGCAGGAGTCCACACTAAAAAGAACAAAGAAAACTAGGCAGAGGAAGAAAAACGGTTGTCAAAATACAATTCAAAAGCACTGGGTGCGATATTCAATGCAGTCGAGAGCAATCAATTTCAATTGATTCAGGGGTGTGAAACTGCAAAAGAAGCATGGGATATACTACAAACCACATTCAAAGGCACAAGTAGTGTGAAATGATCAAGGATAGACTTATTGGCCTCGAAATTTGAACGCTAAGTATGGAAGAACATGAGTTAATAGCTGAATTTAGTGCGCAACTCAGTGCCATAGCCAGTGAAGCCCAAGTCCTGAGAAGAAGTACAAAGAGAAAAAATTAGTGAAAAAACTGTTACGATGTGTACCAGCGAAATTTGCAGCATACAAAGCAGCAATGTTTGTTGCATCAGATACAGACGAGATGAAGTTCGAAGAAGTAGTAGGGATGCTCCAAGCGCACAAGATGGAAGTAGGACCGCCAAAGAAAACCAAGGGCATTGCCCTGTGTGCTGAGGAGAAATCTGAACAGGTGAATGGAGGCCTGAATGGAGATGATGATGCAGTTGCACTGATTGTAAAACGATTCGACCGTGTGCCAAAAAGATTTGAGAAAGGTCGAAGACCTGGAAACAACACTCGGAGTTATCCAGATTGAGACAGAACCAAGAAAGGAGGGGTCCAGTGTTTCGAGTGCAAAGGGTATGGACACATGAAAGGAGAGTGCCCGACAGCCAAAACACGAGAAACTCAGTGTTTTGAATGCAAAGGGTATGGACATTACCAAAGTGTGTGTGTGACGAAGGTAAATAATGAGAAATCAATGGTTGGAGTAACCGAGGAAGACACATAAGAAGATAGTGAAGAAGAAGAAGATTTAAGCAACTTTGTAGCATTCATCGGAATAACTGACGAACCAACAACAGATGCAGAAAACAACTCAGGCATTGACACCGAGGCCAATACAGAGCTTCTGGAAGAATACAAGGCAGTATGTGCAGAATTGATCAAAGTTACGAAAGAAAGTTGTGAGAGGCAGAGAATGGTAATAGAGTTGAAGCAGAAACTGACCAAGGAGCTGGAAGAAAATCAAGCATACTTGCGTACTATACGAGAGCTCATGGTTGAACTAATCACTGCAAAACACTCTTACAAGCCATACGACACTAATCAATCCACATAAGCTGATATATAAGGAAAAAATGTCGAATGGAGAGACTCTGGAACAAGAGGACAATAGGAATTTCAACGAGGCAGATAAACCGAGTAGAGTTAATTATGTTAGAGAAACAGGACGAAGAATTGTCGCCAATATTGCAGCCTCACGAAAAAGTATAAAAATATGGGGAATTCAAATTTATGGTGAAAGGGGGCCGTGGGAACAGTCAGAAATAACTTGGGGATTTAAGCGAACAGTAAGATGCTACTACTGTGATAGATTCGGACATCGACGTGATAAGTGTTACGATTTCAAAACAATGATCGACAAGCTGTTCGAACAGGACAAACTATATCGTGATGATACAAGACCAAATCAAGCATGGGTGCGAAAACAAGACCTATATGCCAGAGAGGTGTTGTGTTGTATGACGATGAACGATCAAACATGTATGACTCAGGAATGGTACTTTAACAGTGGATGCTCAAGACACATGATAGGGAACGTGGAAAATCTAAGTGAATTAAGAGAATTGAAACGAGGCAAGGTCACATTTGGAGATGGAGGACAGGATAGTATCAAAGGAAAAGGAATCACAGCGGGACAAGGAATGCCTAGGTTAAATAAAAGAGGCAAGGTCACATTTGGAGATGGAGGATAGGGCAGTATCGAAGGACTGAAGACAAATTTAATTAGTATTAGTCAACTGTGCGATGAGGGAATTACTGTACAATTCGACCAGTCAACGTGCCATGCCGTGGATCGAGAAGGGAAGGTGTTGCTGCAAGGAAAACGAGGAGTCAATAATTGTTACAAGTGGAATGAAGAGGTTCAGTGCTTTAGTGCAAGAAGCGAAAGGGATTTGTGGCATCAAAAGATGGGCCACATAAATATTCGCAATATGGTTCACTTGGTGAAACAGAATATTGTACGGGGAGTACCGAGATTAAGTAACGGGGAAGAACTAGTTTGTGGAGCATGAAAACTTGACAAACAAGTGAGGGTACAACACAAAAAGATTAGTGAGGTACATGCAATGATTCCACTTGAACTAGTGCATATGGATTTAATGGGACCAATGCAAGTTGAAAGCATAAGAGGGAAATAATATGTGTTCGTATTGGTTGATGATTATACCAGGTATACATGGGTACGTTTTCTGAGGGACAAATCAGACACTGCAGAAAGCTTCAAGATACTGGTCTTGCAACTGATAAATGAGAAAGGCAAGATCAAGAAGATTAGAAGTGATCATGGAGGAGAATTTCAGAATGATACAATGAAGCTGTTTTTTGAAATACAAGGAATATTACATCAATATTCGGCTCCAAGAACTCCACAGCAAAACAGAGTGGTTGAGCGGAAAAATAGAACATTACAGGAGATGGCCCGAGCTATGATACATGCAAATGGAGTACCCATAAAATTTTGGGCAGAGGCGATTAACACTGCATCTCATATCGTGAACATGGTGTATGTTCGAAAAGGGACTACGAAGTCTTCATATGAGCTCTGGAAAGGGAAAAAACTGAATCTGCATTACTTTCATGTATTTGGATGCATTTGTTACATACTGAACGATAAAGATCACTTGGGAAAATTTGATGCAAAAAGTGATGAAGGCATGTTCTTAGGATACTCAAATAACAGTACAGCATACAAGGTGTACAATACTAGAACGATGATTATCGTAGAATCAGTTAATGTGGTATTTGATGACTACTCAGCTCATCGAAGAAGACAGACGACTATTGAAGAAAACGAGGATGAAGTCCGACAGATGAGCACGAACGAGAGAAATGAGAACGATAGTGAGACAGACCAAAGACCAATCAAAGTACATAGAGATCATCTGATAGTCAATGTGATTGGGAACGTTCAGGATGAGCGAAGAACTCGAGGGATAGAAATTAACTTCCAAGAGATGGTTCGATTTGCATGCTTTGTATCAGAAATTGAACCGAAGGATCACGACGCGACAATTGAAGATGAATTTTGGGTAATTGCAATGCAGAAAGAACTCGAGCAATTCGTACAACATGATGTCTGGATACTAGTGCCCAGACAAGCGGATACAAATATTGTGGGTACAAAGTGGATATTCAAGAATAATAGTGGGGATACATGAATAATTGTTCGAAACAAAGCTTTGTTAGCAGCTCAAGGGTACTCACAAATTGAAGGACTAGACTATGATGAGACGTTTGCTCCAGTAGCTAGACTATAGGCAATCAGGTTACTAAGTGTGGCATGCTGGTTGAACATTAAACTATTCCAGATGGATGTCAAGAGTGCGTTCTTGAATGGAGTGCTCAAAGAAGAAGTCTATGTTGAACAACACAAAGGTTTTGAAGAGTCTGGTAAAGAAGATCATGTGTACAAACTAAAGAGAGCCCTGTATGGATTAAAACAAGCTTCCAGAGCATGGTTTGAACGGCTTACAACGTTCTTGATGGAACAGGGATATAAGCGTGGAAGTATCGATCAGACATTGTTTATACAACACGATAAAGGAAACATCGTGATAGTACATATCTATGTGGATGATATTGTGTTCGGAAGTAACAACGAAGATATGGTACAGAGGTTTGTACGGCAGATGACTGCGGAATTTGAAATGAGCATGTTGGGAGAGTTAAAATATTTTTTAGGGTTCCAAATCAATCAGGTAGAACAAGGAATATATGTGACGCATAGCACATATGCTCAGAATATTATCAAGAAATTTGGTATGGAAACAACTAAGGAAACAAGGACACCTATGAGCACCACGACGAAACTGTCAAAAGATGACTCAGGAGAAAAGGTAGATCTGAAACTGTACCGCAGTATGATTGGAAGTCTGCTGTATCTAACAACAAGTCGTCCAGATCTGTGTCTCAGTGTAGGGATTTGTGCACGATACCAAGCTAACCCTAAACAATCACATATGCAAGCAGTCAAACGGATTATCAAATATGTCAAAGGGACAGTCAAACTTGGATTGTTCTACTCCAAAGATACAAACGCGAATCTGGCAGGGTTTTGTGATGTTGACTGGGCAGGAAGTGTAGATGATCGGAAGAGTACGAGTGAAGGGTGTTTCTTTTTGGGTAACAATTTGGTATCATGGATGAGTAAAAAGCAAAATTCGATATCACTTTCTACAGCTGAAGCGGAGTACATAGCCTTAGGTAGTTGTTGTACACAACTCATGTGGATGGAACAGACAACAAAAGATTATAATTTACCAACTGAAGAAATGTTGGTACAATGCGACAACAAAAGTGCAATTGACATATCGAAAAATCATGTACAACATTCAAGGACCAAACACATTGATATACGCCACCATTTCGTCAGGGATTTGGTGGCTAAAGGACAAGTCATTGTTAAACATGTACAGACAGAAGAGCAGATAGCGGACATCTTCACAAAGGCTCTGGACTAAAACAGGTTCCTTGAGCTCAAAGCGGCTCTGGGGTTGGTGGAATCTGGATGACTATAATCGTATCATACGATTTAAAAAAAAAATAAATAAAAAATAAAAAAATAATTGACGTCATTAAAGCAGACTTTCTCGAGTCACATCGTGGGAGACGGACGGTTTTCCAACACATCTGTACTCGAGTGGTGGCGTGCTTCGAGGCACTTTCAGTGCTAACGATTGGACTGCTTAGCTCTTGGTCTTACTTTTCGATTTGTCTTCCTACTTTGCTCTCTATTTCACTTTTTCATCTTTGCTTCGTTTTTCTCTCTTCGGATCCTCTTCGTTTTAGCTTTTTATCTCTCTAAAAGATTTCTTCTTTGGTTCTACAATGGTGAAGATTGTGGAAATTGTGGATATCGAAGACGATGAGGTGCATAACTTGGAGGTCGTGTCGCAGAAGTTAGTCCTCTGAACCCGTCCATCGAATGTTGTGTCGAGTCCACCGGTGGCTTCGCCGGGACCACCGTGGATTGAGGAAGTTGAGGAGGCTTGTGAGGCGGGTCTTACTGTCCATATTCCAGAGGATGCTGGAGAAGGAGTCTAGTTGATATGCATGCCTGATTCACCGTGAGGTGAAGAGCCTGTGAAAATAAGTATGCTGAATATAGGAGGCCACACTGTTGCTCCGACAAGTCTGTCTCCTGCTCGAGTAGAAGAGCCGAGCGCTGCAGGTTAGGAATCGAAGGATTCTCACATGGTGACGCCAAAGGATCCCATTCTTGAGTCGGTGTCTCATAAAGAATCCCAGGAGCACATCCCGGCGAATCTGGAATCACCGGTGGCGTCTGTCGAGTATCTAGGGGCATAGAGCATATCCGCCGAGGTGGAAGACCTAGGGTTTCGTCCTTCGGAGTCTGCTCAGGGGGATGACCGGGACTCATACCCATCAGATCTTCCAACTGATCTCCCAGAACTTGGTACTGCTCGAAGACGTGGGCAGAAACGTAAGGACTGCTCATCGGGAGGTGTGGAGAACAGTGGTAGAAGGGTATCCAGACAACTGACTCGGAGTCAGAAAGGCAAGAATGTTGTTCAGGAGATGTCTGGTGATGAATCAGTCCAGGAGATGTCCCGTGACTCACGCACACAGGAATCCGCGCCCATATCAAGATGATTTGTCAGTACTCAGGCTGAAGAAAGGTGTGAAGTCCTGAAATCTTGTAAGATTGTGGAACAACGCCTTGTAGTATTTGGAAAGAAGGATATAACTGGTATATGTCGGTTGCTTACTGAGGTAGGATTGGAACCCGCAATTCAGAAGGTTGATGGGTATGTTAAGGGCGTGGTGCTTGAGGTTTTTGCAAATTTTTCGGACATGGTGAGTGATGACCAAACGGAGGTGTCGGTTTATGTCCGTGGACAGACTGTGGTTGTGTCAGCTCAGCGGATTAATATGTTTTTGGCTTAAAAGAACTGTTCGAGGAAGAAGCAACCCAGAGTAAGGAGGTGGATGATTTGGACAAGGCGAGACTTATAGAATTTTTTACTGGCGAACACGGGCGTGAGTGGAGCTCTCTGCGTCGTACAGAGTTTCTTCTTCAGTATGCTGTGTTGTGCAACCTCTCTGGGTATAAATGGGTGCCCACTACGAACCGAAGCTACATTAATGAAGACAGTGCTCGGTTAGTGTACAAGATTGCTCATGGTATCCGTTTTGATGTGGGTCAAGCAATGTTTCAGGTGTTGGTGGAACACGGGATTACTGGTGCGTGTGACTCGAGTATATCGTATTTGTCCTTGGTGTTTTGCTTGGCATCTCTGAGTCATGATCTAGGTCTTGGTCGTTCCGAGGTTCTGAAGCTGCCGTTGGTATTTTCTCAGGACAAGCTGTACAATGAACATGTCGCTTGTACTCAGGCACTATCCACTCCGTCAGCTCCGCATACTAGTAGGCGTCCGATGAAGACAGAACAGGAACAAGAACCCGCTCCAGGTCGTATTCGGATTGTGGTGGATGCTCCAGCTGATGAACGCTCCACACCGGCGGACAGGCACAATATTCGAGCGACAATTGCTCAGCTGCAGGATATCTTGGCGCGCATCGAAGGCTGATGGGTTTTTAGCTTCAGGAATGATAACTTGAATGGGGGAGGAGTTGTGGTAGCTTAAATTCTTGAATGTTGCTTTTGGTTTGAACTCTGAGTTCTCTGAGTTGGGACTCTGAACAGTGGTTATGTTTGGTTATGTTGTTTGTTTTGGTTTGGTTTGAATGCTTTCGGGGGTTGAAATTATGGGGGAGTTTGTTTTTGGGGGAGCGTACGGAATGACTCGAATTAGTTTGGATAAATTGATAACAGAACGACAGAACGACGTCAAGACACAAAAGCAAGGAAGTTCAAGGAAGTTCAACGATTCAAGTATTTAGTTCAAGGAAGTTCAACGATTCAAGAATTTAGTTCAAGATATCAGTCAAGCTAAAAAGGGGGAGAATGAACTTCCTTGAACTTCCTTGAACTTCCTTGCTTCCTTGAACTTCCTTGCTTGAGTGGAACGATACGAAAGGTTCGAGAAACAAAGGTCAAGATAAGGGCCCGGAAAATCAGGAGAAGATACAGATAAATGATCTACTAAAGATAGAGCAACAAGAAAATCTCAGAGAAAGATATGCGCAATTAAACCTAGTATAAATAAGGAAGGATGATACACAGAGAAGGTATCGATTTACAGAAAGCACAGACCATCTTGAGAAAGTCGAGAAGAACTAAAGCAAGGGTTCGAGAGGTTGATCAAATCAAGGATTTGATTCTGAGTAGTTCTAGAGATTAGAACATTAAGATATTGTGTTGTTCATGTCATTCAGAACAAGCAATTGGTTGATAGGTTATTTGAATCTAATATATTTGAGGTTTAGGTTTTACAGACTTTTCTAAGCATGTTTCTTCAATAATTCTAAACAGTCTTGTCCACTTCTCACCGCAACACCACAGATAAAACCGCAGTAAATGTACATTTTGTCTTAATAAATCTCATATTCGTTTAACAAATAACATCAAATTAGGTTAGTACCCATGAGTTTAATTATTATAGATAAAGTTATTAATAATATTATATATATCTGATCTATATAATATAAATTATTATTTTTATTTTAT